>RJWK010071508.1:0-10675 GCA_004363435.1 Platanista minor
GGGCCTCTCACTGTCGTGGCCTCTCCCGTTGCGGAGCACAGGCTCCGGACGCGCAGGCTCAACGGCCATGGCTCACGGGCCCAGCCGCTCCGCGGCACGTGGGATCTTCCCGTATCGGGGCACGAACCCGCGTCCCCTGCACTGGCAGGCGGACTCTCAACCACTGCGCCACCAGGGAAGCCCATACATACATTCTGAAGGTGGGATCCACAGAATCTGCTGACAGATTGGCCTGTGTTCCTAGGTCTGTTTTCAGTTGGAAAGAACAAGAGAAGAAGGAAGGATTCATCTGAGGCTTCCCCAGGCGTCTTAACTATAGCCCTGCTAGTGCTACAGACCAGCTAGATGTGGATTATATTGTGTTTCAGGGTGAGCCTGGAGACACTAGACTCACCTCCATGCCATCCTTTCTCCAGGACAGTGGTTTGCAAACAAATAGTTGTCTGGAGCCCGTTAGTTAAGTGGGAGGCTGCCTAGCATGGGTTGAACTGAGCACATAGAGGTAACGAAAGGTCTGCCTGCCCTTGTCTTGGCCCTTTTCGGTGCTGTGTGGTTCTAGTTGCAGACTCTCCCCACAAAGGAGCACAGAGAACCCACAGCTGCCCCAGGCTGGGTAACCCTAGCAACCCCAGTGTGAAAAAGTTCCTGTTCCAAATAGTTCTAGCAAAAACCTCAGGGTTGTTTCTGGTTGGCACACCTTGGCCCTCTCTGCCTACCTGAGAATGAATCACTCTGACCAAAGAAGACCATGGACATTTGGCCAAGCAGACATGTTGAGGGCAAGCTGCCTACAGAAAGGGGCTGTGTCGTGTCATAAAGAGAGCTTTCAAGACCCTTACATTCAAGGTGTTTTTTCCCATTAGAAATTCACACTGTTTCTATTTTTGACAAACTCAGTGAGTCTGAATCAAAAATATGTATTGAGTAATACATTATTGTTTCATGTTTAAAATATATTTATAATGTCTTATATATGTTACTTATATATATGTTTATATTCAAAGCTTGGTTTAAAGTAACCAGAGCTTTAAACCTCCTCCAGTAGACGCGGCCTGTGAGTTTTTACCAAACTCCTAACACCAGTACACAAAAATGAGCGGGAAGGAGAAAATTCTTACAGTGCAAGCAAAGTAAAATTGAACTAGTGTCAGGACGGACAAGTTTGCTAAGCATGAGAACAGCCTAGAGAGGTAAAGCCCTTTTTAATGTCCATCTTTTCTTTTCTTTATTATTAATGTGAAAGAGGGAAGCGTTGGTGAGCTCACACAGAAAATGGGTAAATGCAGAAAAGATGGGTATTTCCCTTCAACCATGCAGTTTTGAAGCTAGACCAGCAGTGCTCCTCTCCTGCCTCTTGAGGCACGGTGAGAGCGGATGATTGGTAAACAGACTTGACCTAAGTAGAGCATCGAGGCAGATCAAACCCTTCTGGAGTGTTTCCTCAGGTGGCAGGCCTTGACGCTGGGGGTTCCAACCAGCTCGCCACGGTGGCAGTTTCTACAACCGAGGACTGAGCCTTTACAGCTATTGCTCTGGTTTCTGTGTGTTCACTTAGGGCTCTTTTCCCTGCAATTGCACGGGTTTGTGAAACTGTTGGAAATGAAAGCCAGAGGACTCTCTGAATTGTTTCTCCACTAGTGTCCCTTGCACGATGTTGGTGTTTGCTGATGTTCAGAGTCCTTTTTGAGCACCGGCTGCTGTGCCAAGCCCTCGCCAGGCCCCATCTCCTGGGATCCTTACGACAACTTTGTATGTTACCATCCCCACATTAAAAGTAAGGGACAGAAGCTCAGGGCGGGCACGTGACTCGTGAAGGGTTCTGCAGGAAGGGGTGGACCCTGGCTTTGAACACAAGATGTCTTCAATCTAGAATCCATAAACTTATTGAACCTCTGAGATACATACCTGGTACTACACTGAATCCTGTGGAGGGCTGAGCATGATGGATGTTCAGCTCTAAGTCCCATGGACTTGGGATCCGTGGGCCTATTGTGCCAGTGCCTTGCTGTTAGACTCAGCTGCTTTCTTTGACCAGGGAAGGGAACCAACATTTGTTGAAATGCCTACCGTGGGCTAAGGAATGTGCATTGTTCTCATCCACTACTGGTCAGAAGCATTTCTGTGACAGCTGACAGAGACCTCTTCCAAACTGCCTTAAGCACAGGAAAGAAAGAGTTGGTTGATTCGTGGCATTGGATGTCCAGGAGCATCAGGCCCAGCTCTTTTCGGAAGACAGAACAAGGAAAACGGGGCTCGGCATGGTTTGTGAGCCTCTTTCTCTCTCCCTCTGTCTCTGGGATCTGCACTCTCTGTCTGTATGGTCTTTTCTCTTGGGAAGGCCCCCTGACTGTTTCCACATGGTGGCCTCTGGCCCGTGTTGGACTTACATCCCCGCATCCCAGTGGAAAGGGAATTGCTCTCCTCCAGTAGTGCCAGTTAAAGCCCAAGATGGCATGTCTTAGGACTGACTCAGGTTACTTGCCCATCCCCAGAGCCCTCTGGCAGCCAGAGGGGATGAAGACTTGTCAGGCATGGGTCTTATATTTAACTCTGGAGCCCAGAAATGAGGACATTGCCCTCGAAACCACATGCATTGAAGGTGGACAAGAGGTGGTTCCCCAAAGGACCGTCAAGACCCAGACAGGCGACTGGATGCAGGTGCCAGGCAGACAGAAGAGGGCGGTGTCCCCTCCAAAAGCTGGGAAGTCGGAATCAAGGAGGGGAGGGATTTGCACTAAGAAAAGAGAATTCAGACTTGGATAGCAGGGGAAATACACGTGTAGATAGCCGGAAAGAAACAAGGCAGGCGTGTGAGCCCAGCGTGGCCAGCCTCGGGGTTCTCACGAGGACTCTGGTGTCACACACGTGTGTGTGTCATGCCCTGGAAAAATCAGGGGTGCTTTCAATCCTGTCTCTCAAGTGCAGGATTATTGAAGAGTGCATGCAGGAGTTTAGAAGGTTGAGCTAAGGGTTCTGCTATGAAATACTAAAGCTATTTTACTATTCTGTGGGCATGGGAGCCCCTGGCAGCTCCTCTCGGGCAAGCGCTTATGGAGTTCCTGCCACACACTGTGCTGGGCCTGGTGATTTAGGGTTGATGGCCCTTCCCTCAAGGCCCTCACAGTCCACTGGGCGACGCAGTCAGGTAAACAAAGAGTATGGCGAGCGTATGGACAGGAGTGAACCCAAGTTGCTGTGACAGCACGCAGGCGGGACTTGCAGCAGGCCGGGGGGCGGGGTGGAGTCAGACAAGGCTCCCTGGGGGAGCTGATGCCCGAGCTGGGCCTTGAAGCACAGCGGTCCCCAGCCAGTGGAGGAGGCGTGGTGCTGGAGAGGGAGAACCCGGCCTCTCGTAAGCAGGCACCTGTGGTTCAGCGTTGCTGGAACAAAGCATGAGGACAGGAGGGGCCCAATCGCGAAGGCCCCGGATGCCACTGCCTTATCCTGAGAGTGATGGAAACGCTTGAAGGGCCAAAGCTGCGAGAGGGCAAGACGAAAAGCGGCGAACACTGGGGAGTGAAGTACGAACACGGGCCAGAGTCAGAGAGCCTGGATTTGGAGCCAGGCTTTACCAGTCCCTCACTATGTGGGTCGCCTTAGAGCATGTCTTCCTAACAGGAATGTGATCATCCCCAAAGCGGTGAAAATGGGTTTGGGGAAGGTGAAAAAACTGACTTTCTGTGTATCAAGCGCAGATATACACACACACACACACACACACACACACATCTAGTACGTACACAGATATGCAGTTTGTCATTGATATTAAAATTTCATTGGGAGGGTGTGACTAGGAAAAAAATGTCTATAAAGGCCGCTTAGGGGAGGTGCCTTTGAAAAAAAGGGGGAGAAACACTACCTTAGACAAGATTCCTCCATCACCTTCAGCGTCCTCCTCTGCAAAATAGAGTTAAGAAATGTGCCAATGAGTTCATGTGAGGATTAGGTCTGAGCACCAGGAAATGCTCATTCCAGTGCCTGGCAGGCGGTGAATATCAGATCCCTGACTGTAGAGAAAAATACAAATTTAATTCTGGGTCCTGCTGTGCCTAAAGAGAAGTCATTGTTCTCGAATAAAGAAAATCAGGTTTACAGATCTAAACAGATGCTCTCCCGGACATGTAATCATATCATAGGACTGCACACACTTCCCAATTATATGTTCACTGCTTAACACACGGCTTGAAAATAACTTTCGGAATTTCCTTCTAGAATTCCTTCTTTTGCATGATCTCAGTTGTGCAAAGTACTTATCCTAGAAATAGCTGAAAGTTGCCAGTTGGGAGCTAAAGTTAGTAGAAATGTAGGTGAACCTACCGAGCAGAACCACTTTGGGCCAAAAAAGGGAAGGGTAACCATAAAGCTAATGATTGGTTTGGGTGATGCTCTTAATGGGCTTGGAGACAATTCCAGAGGAGCTCACCCTAAGTAACTAAAGATGTGACCCCACCCACGGCCCTGTCCCTTCCGAAACAACACTGAGGCAGGGTGGTCAGCCTGGGCAGTGCTGGAATCAGCTGCTGGAGCTGCTTCAGGAGATACCCCCCACCCCCCGGACACCCAGTGGCCTAACCACACAAAGCTGAGTCCTCACCGTGTGAAGTCTGAGGGGGGTTGGGCAGCTCTTTCCCACCTGTGGTGGAGAAAAAGTTGATAGAAAAATTGACGAGGCACCTAGCTTTCAACTGCACAGCCCGGGAGTGTAATCCTCCACTCCTATTTGCTCCCCAGTGGCCACAGATGGCCCCTCAGCCCCAAGGGCACAGGATAAGTTGGGGAGCGCACTGATATTCGTGGAGCACGGCCAGAAGTATCCTTAAATACTTAGGCCCTTTGGCATCACTGGGTTAAGAGTATGTTTCCTGAAAGGGACCCCTTTGGAGGCCAATTGTTAGTCTCGTTGCATCACATTTGGCCAAAACTAAAAAATATAGGTAGAGACCTCGTATATTTTTGGTCAACTGGAAGATATACAGAGGTCCATTGGGAGCTATTTGAGCAGCATTTTTACAGGCAGCAACATGAATTTGTGGGAGAAGTTTATTTTGAAATACGGTTGGCTGAGATGTTACAGGTAGTTCTCTCTCCGAGTCTGCTTGCAAAGGTCTGCCTTGAAGAGATGTAGTAAAATCTGCAACAACGCAGAAGGTGCTGTAAAGCTAGGAAGAAACATGCAGAGCATTTTGGCACCAGGGTCAGGGTGGTGGGACAGCTAATAAAGATAAAATCAAGGAAAAATCAATGAGCACTTACCACTTGCCTGCTTTTATAAATGGTGCCCTGTGTGTGCCTTTTAAATAGTGTAACCCATATCGACATGCGATGGTGCAGAGCTGTAATCGTTTCAATTGAAATGAGGGAGAAGAAATCAATTCAGTACTTTGTAAAGTGTGCCATTTTGGCCCTGTTCCTCAAGATGGTAACAAAATGCACCTTTTGAATGACTACAGTCAGAAAGGACGTTCCAAGAGCTCCAGCCCCCACCCCCCGTCTTACCAAGACAAGCTGTTATATGGCATTAATGTGCTGACGTTCCTGAAAAAGACTTGGAGCAGCACAGCTGCTGCCACTCAGAAAGAAGAGGAAATTTTGGAGAAGGTTTCTTTGCGATTTGCATAATTTGAGGTTGATGCTGGGAAAAGAGCTATATACGGGGTGTCCAGTCCGTATGCTGGGGCATGCAACTTGTTTATTTATTAACTTGTTCCATAGAATACCTTAGCAACTGTGAGCAAGACATGAGCGTCCACTTTGAATTGTCAGTATCGTGAAGATATTTTTAATTCTATTTTTTTCTGTAATCTTGAGGAAAATTGCTTTGAAGGTAGCTCTTCTCTCTCTGATGAGCAAAGAAAAGTCTTACCCTGATCTGGCTTCATATATCTTAAGGCCTAAAGAGCCAAGAATCTTCTCTTGAGTATTCACCATAATACACACGTGCTAAGCGGATTAACATTCGAATCCTTGGAGTTATTACATCCATTTTGCAGATCAGAAAACTGAGGCTTGGTAAAATCATAAGTCACAGTGTTAATCTTTGGTGGATCCTGGATTTGAACCCAGCCGCTCTGTCTTCATTGCCCACTGTGTTAATCATTACATTGTTTGGCCCAGACGAGGAATAGCTTGTCTGGAGGCATTCAACTTCCTTCCACAGCCTGTTTTTATAGCACACGTTTGTGTGTTGAAAAGATCCTATGTTTTGGATTTGCCAGAAACACAAAGGAGAAAACTTGAGGACCAACTATATGTATTTTCAAGTGTTTTAGAAGCCGGATAGATTTTGATGTTGAATAATAATCACCTATCTGTTCTGTTCTTAGTTCCAGCTAATCAGTGCTACCGTACCTTGATGACAAATTGAGCATCTTATTGACCGTAATTCTAGCTTGGGAAAGAACTTTTCAGAAGTATAAAACAGCTTTTCTTCTCAGACTCAGATAGGGCTGAGCTAACTACACAGACTCTGGAACAGAAAATGGAAACTCAAAGTGGGAATTGTAACATGTAGCCCAGGTTTGTTGCAGTTTGGTATTAGAAGGGTTTCACTTTCTGATCTGAGAAATTCACATCCGTCTTCAGCCCATGACTGAGCCGTCTGTAAATTCTGTGGTAAATAAGTCAACACCAATTTAGCTTCATAGGCAGACAGAAGGTCTCTCTTTTACTCTCGTCTTTAGGCGTTCAGAAATTTTGCCCTCTGTTGGTGCCTCCTCATTAAGAATGCTGTTCATGAAAGCAAGTGCATTGTGTTGACACTGCAATTTTTCCCTCCCCTGGATGTTCGGGGGAGACAGCGTAGTAAATAGGAAGGGACACAAACCACAAATGTGTGTGGGTTTTGAGTTGGCATAACGGAGCCTCTGGTAGACAAACAGATGCGTGTCAGGTCAAGTGTGGGCATGCGCTAACACCCTTCTTGCTGGAGGAATGGCGGACCACGTGTGCCCAGGGGAGCTCGCATCCCTCCTGGGTTCCACAGTAGCAGCCGTGACACTCAGAGCTGCTGTGAGCCGGGCACACGCTCTGCGCCCATCTGCTCTAGCAGCGGGTGCTTCCATGCGTGCTCTCTGATGACTGGATTTGGTTTAGATGTTTGCCCTCCCCTCCTCCACCCCAGGAAAGTCACAAAGGAGATGGTGTAATGTCAGTGATCCCTCCCATGCACGTGACTGTGGACAGATAGCAAGGGGAAAGAAACACTGTCAGTCACAACAGTCAATAATGGTGAATTAACATGAAGCAAACATGACATGACTTAATCCTCATAGCAGCCATGGGTGGCGGCCAAGGTGGCGGGGACTGCATCACCTTCTCCCAGGGGAGAAGACGGTGTCCAGAAGGGGAATGGACTTGCCCAGGATCACAAGCTAGTATGTTTGGGAAGTACCGTTGACCTTTGAACAACGCATCTTTGAACTTCAGGGGTTGACTTATACTCGGATTTTTTTTCAGTAGTCACCACTACAGTACTATACGATCTGTGTTTGGTAGAATCCGTGGAATCACAGATGTGGAGGAACTGTGGATATGGAGGGCCAACTACATTATATGCAGATTTTCCACCGTGCAAAGGTCGACACCCTAACCCCCATGTTTCCAGATCTGTTTTATGTAGCTGACTTCTTGTTTTTTTTTGTTTTTTGTTTTTTTTTTTTAAACATGTCCTCCCTCCCTCCCTCCCTCCCTCCCTCCCTTCCTTCCTTCTTTCCTTCCTTCCTTCCTTCCTTTTTTGGCTGTGCCATGCAGCACACAGGATCTTAGTTCCCCTAGCAGGGATCGAACCTGTGACCCCTGTAGTGGAAGCGTGGAATCTTAACCGCTGGACAGCCAGGGAAGTCCTGACATCTTGTTTTTAAAAATCTGAATTATTTTGAAAATAGGAAGATTTTGCTTAAAGCCCCAGCTGTCTGGGTTCTCGTGATAAACAGGGAGATGGACATCACGGTTCTCACATCCCCTCATGGCACTAGTAGGCTGCACAGAGCCAACTGTGGTCCCCTGCTCGCCAGTCTGCCCGTCTCTGCCCTCCACTTAAATGTGCATTCTTCTATGCAAAATAAAGTCCACTTTTGTGGGCAGGCTCAGATTCTTTCTGAGGGGATTTGGGGCACATACACAGGCATTGGGTCAGACCAAGCTGCTTTTCTGTATCTCTTGTGAGGGAGGGCATGAGAATCAAAAGATGGGTTTACATGCAATTCAAGTCTAGAAAAAGCCAAGCTTCCCAGTCATACTTTTTGGTGGCTTTGTGTGATCACCTTTATCTTTTCTGTAAACAAACCACTCACCGGTGGCCACCTGTATTCTGGGCATCATTCTTTTTCTTTTATAAACTGGTAAACTGCTCATGTCACTCATCTCTCTGGGGAACCTATACCTGTAGGTATAGTTCCAGGAGTTTTTGTTTGTTTTTTTTTAATCATTAGGAATAACTGTTACAATCCAGCTCGGCAAAGCCTGACAAGGTGTGGAGCCAGTGGGGAGAAGAATGCACATTTCATGATGCCAAAAACGTGCTTGCCTCGGAGGGTTGAGTTTCTGATGACATGGTGGTGTCTTGCTCTGAGATGCTAAAAGCATGGGGGTAGGGAGCCTCTAGAGACCCCAGCTGTTCCTGAAGATGGGCAGCTATTTTTTTCTTCCTCTGGGCAGCTCTGTGCAGGGAGATCTGGGTCACGTGGGCGATCCTAGGCAACTTTTGCTCAATAACTGTTTCCCAAATGGCTACTCAGGGGCCTTTCAGAATTCACGAGAACCGTCCGTTGTTATAGTAACCGGCCCCCTGCTGTGGAGTTGGCCCTGAGATACCAGTTGAAGCTCTTAGAACCAGGGAACACGTAGTCATTTAGACAAAAGCAGGGAGAGATTCGCCACTAAAAGTTGCCATTTAAACACTATGATACTTAAAAGACAGGACGCACTCTGTTAAGAAGTGAATGGATACATTTTTCAGCCAAGCTGGCTTTTCAGGAAAAGGGAAACTCCTTATAATGTTCAGTCTCTGCTACATAACCAACACCTTTCTTTGGATGTCTCTGAATTAAGTGTCCTCTCTCCCAGGGCTGATCAGGTCTGTCCTGTCGGGTTGCTCAGGTAGCCCCCTCGATTATTCAGGATGTTAGTTTTATGGCATTTGCTTCTCAGCGGAGTGTTGTCAGTTTACAGGGTGGTAGTTTGAAGCGCCTGTGATTGTGTGTGAGGAGAAACTGCGGAGATAGCCGGCTCCGCTCCAAAATTCCCGAAAGAGTGAGTCTGGCAGAATTCAGAGTAGGGCTAAGGGTTGAGAGGAAGTCTAAATATTTTAGGAAGCTGCAAATTTCAAGTTCTTATGAAAATTTGCAAAAACACTCCACACACTCGTGATTTCCTCAGATTAATGTTGGTAGCCGCACTGAGTATGTGCGTGGTTTTGAGGACAGTTGTTGTAGTTGCAGAATGTACTCAATAGAGGGAGACAAGAAGTTCTGAATTACAGCACCCTCCCCTTCCCTTCCTCACCCCGACACTTTTTAATCATTTTCCCAAGTTTTCATTCCTCCCTAATTGGGCTTCGGCGCCAAGCACTTTTACCCAACTTGGAGTCTAAAAATTAACAAAATAAATGAAAGCGTATATTAAGGGAGAAGAAAAACCTAATAGTTGAGAAATAGAGGATGTCTATTCCTAGAAGTAGAAAACCACCAAGTAAAAGAGAAGTTAACAAATGTTCTCTCAAATCACGTAACCTGAACTCGGAGTTCTGCATGGGATTCACTAGAACTTCTGAAAAAGAGAACCTTCCTATATCGGAGTTGGTCTTTACTGTTCTGTCAATGGAGTTTGGAAAGAATAGGAATCCTTTCAGTGTGAGATGCTATAGCCCAGGTGGCTTGGGGATTAAATATAATTAAATGAACATTTTCCAGTGTGACAAAAGTGCATCTTTCAAATGCTAGAGCCAAGTCTCCAATTCCCTGGTCATTTAAGTTTTAAGGGGAAACGAAATATCGGACTTTATATTTGGTAATAACTTGCTAACTGCTACCTCCACCTTATCTGAGGAGCCCTCATACTATTCCACCATCTGTATTGTGAATCAGGAAAGTGTTTGTCCAGAGATGAGGGGAACGCGTGGGGAAGAGGCAAAACCCCGGATTGGTCTACCAGCACCGAATTCAGAGAAATTTGTGGCAGAAGTGAGGTTCAAACGATACCCAATAGATTCCTCCCAAGTTCTATTTATTCCAATGGTATTTTAAGCCATCCTGTTTGCAGGGGAGCTTGTCAAAAGTGGAAGGACCAGAGGTCATTACTGGGTTGCTGATAGCTTTTTAAAAAAATTTTTTTAACATCTTTATTGGAGTATAATTGCTTTACAATGGTGTGTTAGTTTCTGCTTGATAACAAAGTGAATCAGCTATACATATACATATATCCCCATATCTCCTCCCTCTTGTGTCTCCCTCCCACCCTTCCTATCCCAACCCTCTAGGTGGTCACAGAGCACCGAGCTGATTTCCCTCTGCTATGTGGCTGCTTCCCACTAGCTATCGGTTTAACATTTGGTAGCGTATATATGTATATGCTACTCTCTCACTTCATCCCAGCTTACCCTTCCCCCTCCCCGTGTCCTCATGTCCATTCTCTACGTCTGCGTCTTTATTCCTGTCCTGCCCCTAGGTTCTTCAGAACC
>RJWK010071509.1:0-10675 GCA_004363435.1 Platanista minor
GCTTGTGCCCAACACTAAATTTCAGGACAATATTTCAAAACATGTACATATATGTATAATCACATACTGTTAGTAGTAAAAATGGTTACCATAAAAGGAACTTTGTCATTGAGAGTTATGTCAGAAAGGTAAAATTATTTTCCATCATGTATTTATAAAATAATGTTTTTATTCTCCTTTCATTTAAAATTAACCTTTTTATAATTGCAGGAAGTTTAGAAAACTCAAAGATATATTCAAAACATTTCTGAATAGAATGCTGTTTACAGCTGGATGTATTTCTTTCTGGCTTTTTTCAGTTCCACTAACTTCTACATTGTGAAAGGGTCGATGGTTGGGAATATTTATCAGTGCTTTTGGCCTCACTCTCAGGGTAGTACACCATTAGGACCGTCTTTAAATGTGTCTGACGTCCCAGCTCAAGTAATCTTTTAACGTCTCATTGTAAAAGTCAAGGAAACAATTCTTATCCTCCTCTCATGTTTCCCAGTTGGCATAAATTCATGTATTCCCCAATGCTACACTAGAACTAAACACAAAACATTTCTCCCCTGGGAAAAGTAAGCAAAACGATTCAGAGCTGCTAGAGATGAATACATGCAGATAAATCATAGATGCAAAAAAATTTGTAAAACTAACATTTATTAAGTGTTTCCTATATGCCAAACACTACAGGAGTCTTATATATGTAATATTTGATTACACGTGCTAATTTGATTAATCTTCACAACAGTTTTCAGCCAATTTACAGAAATGGAACAAAAGAGAGTAAAAAAGCAAATGACCACAATGTTCACTCAATTGTTTTTAGTCTGAAAAGAACAATCAGATAAAAATACATATGAGAGGGCTTCCCTGGTGGCTCAGTGGTTGAGAGTCCGCCTGCCGATGCAGGGCACATGGGTTCGTGCCCCGGTCGGGGGAAGATCCCACATGCCGCAGAGCGGCTGGGCCCATGAGCCATGGCCGCTAAGCCTGCGCGTCCGGAGCCTGTGCTCCGCAACGGGAGAGGCCACAACGGTGAGAGTACTAATACTTTCTGAAATTTGTGGGCCAAATACAAAGGGCTGTTACCAAAGAGTCTAAAGACCTAGTTCAACTTGGAATTTCTGCTTTTAGAATCCTAGTTGGAAATTTGATCTAGCTTGGATTTCTTCTTTCGGGGCCCTTAGTTTTAGACCTTGAGATTGGGTCTAGTTTGTGTTGTTGAACAAGTTTCCCCTAAGAAATGCAAAACTGGAGGAATAAGCCAGATCATTAACCAATCCTGGATAGAATCTGTAAGTCTTTCACCTTCAGTCTTGCACAAAAGGGCTTTATCAAGACAGCCCCATAGCTGGGCAAAAAGGGAACAGTGGAAGAAATACCATTTGGGGGTCTATGCAAAGAAAATAAAACTTCCATCTCTGTGTGTGTGGGCATTTATATTTGTAGAGCTCTTTCAGTGTGTTTGCTAATCTTCACACTTTCTGCTTAAGCATGCTCCCACCTACTTTCCTAAACTGCCCTCTGCACCACCATCTCCTGGCATGGAAATTTTCGTTTTCAAGACCATCATTTCTTCCCCCTCCTAGAAAAAACTCACAGTAGCAACTTAGGCCATGCACCAACATCATCAGAATCCCCTGGGAATGTCCTGGACCCACCACAGATTTATTAACTTAGAGTCTCTCTCGGAATAGGGACTAAGACTCTGTACTTTTATTATTATTATATATTTATTTATTATTTATTTATTTTTTTTGGCCATGCCGCATGGCTTGTAGAATCTTATTTCCCTGACCAGGGATTGAACCCAAGCCCTCAGCAGTGAAAGCACAGAGTCCTAATTACTGGACCACCAAGGAATTCCCAAGAATCTGTACTTTTAACAGTGCTCCTCATAATTTTTTAACACACATTAAAAATTGTACTATTGCCCTAGGCAGTGATAGTTTAATATAGTTTTCTCTCAGTATAAAAGGAATTTTTTCCCAATATTTTATAATAAAAAAATGTCAAACATAAAAGAATTTTACAGTGAATAGTAAGATTTAGTTTGGAAACATTTAAAAGGAAGATGCTATATTCCCCAGGCTGATATTATCTACCTTTTATTTCTTCCCATCAAAAAAATAAACTGACTGGTCATAGAATATAGAACTTACCTTCAGGCTAGTGATCAAATTTCTTGATAAATCTAAGGATCGGAGACTTTTAAAATTTCTGAAGGCATCACCAATGGAATGGATTTTTCCAGTGTAAGATCCCTGCAATGAAAGAGACTCCACCAGTTCTGAAAAGAGATCATCAGTAGATGTATTATGATCTCTGCTTGGATAAAGAGCAGAGTCACTGAAAACAGGCTTTCCTTCCTCCCGTATCTCATCTGTGAAAGAGCCTACATTCAAGGCTCATAAGAAGATCAGATCATCCTTTTAAAAGCATCAATATGACGGTCTTACGCAGTGACACCAAGCCTTGGTTTTACAGAACCCTTGAGTTCTCTAATTACCCTGAAGGATGTAGTAAAAGTCTCCAAAAGTTCTCAAAACAAACAAACAAATTCAGCAATCCCACTGCGAGGATTTAGCCCTATAGATAATACTCACAACATTTTGCCAGGATATATAACGTAGACCAGAAGGATGTCAATCACAGGAAAGTTTTAGGAGGAAGGAAGGAAGGGAGGGAGGGAGGGAGGAAAAGGAAAAAAAGAAAACTGTCAAAGAGCCCATCAGGAGAAGAGTAGATTTAGATGGCCTAAGCAGCAGTTCATTGATACAATGGACAATGTACTAGATCTGTGACCTTGTACAAGTCACTTAACTTCTCTGTGCATTTTCCTTATCTGTAAAACAGAGATAATAACAGTACTTACCTCACAAGATGTTGTAGGGTTTAAATGAATATATGTGTGTATATAAAGATATATACATATATATGTGTGTGTATACAAAACTTAGAATAGTGCCTGACACATAGTGCTATATACATGTTAATTATTGTTATGCAGTCATTAAAAAGAATGAGGTAGATTTGTAGATGCTCATATGAATAGATCTCCAAGACATTAAGTGAGGGAAAAGTATGACTCTGTGTCTGTGTGTGTGTGACTGTGTTTTAAAGAATATATATGTGTGTGTGTATGTACGTGTGTGGGTATATGTGTATATATATTATATATATATATATATATATATATACACACACACACAAATATGTGCATACATACATATACATCAACTAGACTTGTAACAGCACTGAAAAGAGGAGAATCTCAAAACTGCCAATAGGAGCTCACTGGCAAGTGTGGTGGGCCAAAATGAGAACAGCAACCAAAACTGGAAAGAGTTTCTGCAGAAGCCCATTTGCAGGTGACTGCCAGGGGATTGCATTGAAATAAGCTCTTAAGGTTCTGGAGCAGTCTGGAGCAGTCTAGGACCTATAAACTATAAAACGTATGAAACTGAAGATCCCTTTCAAGGCAAGACTCATCCCTGGGAGAGATCAGTGGGAGTAGAATCCACATTGAAGGGGATAGAGACAATAAGTTCAAAAGAAAGAGAAGGTCCAGATACAAGTCAGGGAGGGAAGCAGAGATGGCAGTTCTCCGGAAGCTTAGAGCCCTATTTTTAGTACTTTGTGAACACAACAGAAGAGGGAGCTCCAAAACCTTGAAACTAGAAAAGCTATTCTGGCCCACTCTTCCCGTCTAAAAGTATAGAAAACGTAATGCACTTTAACAAAGAGACACAGAAAAGGTTTACAGTCAAATTTTCTTTTCCTTATTTATTTATTTATTTTTAATTTTTAAATTTATTTATTTTTGCTGTGTTGGGTCTTCATTTCTGTGCGAGGGCTTTCTCTAGTTGTGGCAAGTAGGGGCCACTCTTCATCGCGGTGCCCGGGCCTCTCACTATCGCGGCCTCTCTTGTTGCAGAGCACAGGCTCCAGACGTGCAGGCTCAGTAGTTGTGGCTCACGGGCCTAGTTGCTCCGCGGCATGTGGGATCTTCCCAGACCAGGGCTCGAACCCGTGTCCCCTGCATTAGCAGGCAGATTCTCAACCACTGCGCCACCAGGGAAGCCCTACAGTCAAATTTTATATGAGGTTATTAAAACAAAAAAGAAAAAAGAGCAGAATAGCATCCTTAAAGAATGAAAGCACTCCAAAAAGATACATCCACAAAACAAATGAAAATTTTAACTTAGTATTTCAAAACAAATTTCAAAAGCTAAAAGATGTCATAACAAAATGTAACAGTTCTCAAAACATGGTCCCTAGACCCCTGGAGGTCCCTGAGACATGTACAGGGGTCCACAAAATCAAAACTATTTTTAAAAATTATTTTCATAATAATATTAGAACATTAATAGCTCTTTTTGCTGTGTTGACATTTGCACGTATGGTGTAAAAGCAAAAACTACTGAGCCTTAGGATAAGTCAAGGCAGTGGCATCAAACTTCATTCTTAGTCATTGTATTTGTCACCACTGTATGCTTGCAGTTTAAAAAATAAGCCACTTTCTCTTAAGAATGCCCTTGAAAAAGCAATAAAAGTGGTTAATTTTAGTAAATCTTGATGCTTGAGTATGTCTTTTTTATATTGTGTGACTAAACGGGAAATACACATGAAGTACTTCTGTTTAATACTGAAGTATGGTGGATGCCTTGAGGGAAAACACTTGTGTGGATTTTGAGATGCCAGCTTAACTAACACCCCCCCCCTTTTTTTTTTAGAACACCATTTCTACCTGAAAAATCTGACATACTATGGTTATTTAGACTTGAATAGTTGGCAGACATTTTCTTGAAAATAAAGTGAGGCTGTCACTTCAGGAAAACAAGTGACAGCAACTGTTGTCAATTATAACATATGAGCTTCCAAGCTGAAATTAGAATTTTGATAAACTTGTATTTGCCACCATGAACTTGATAGATTCCAAAACCTAAAGATCTCTCTGATGAGATTTGTGATGATACTAACAAACATGATTTTTTAATGTTACAAAATGAAATTTGTCAGTATTTGGAAGACAGACATAACTCAGTGAGTTAATATTTTTCAAATGACAGATGCCTGATGTTATTGCAAAATCATACACGGGTAAAAGATCTGTTTAAATGCAAAATTACCTGGGGAATTCCCTGGTGGTCCAGTGATTAAGAGTCCACCTTCCAATTCAGGGGACGCGGGTTCGATACCTGGTCGGGGAACTAGGATCCCATGTGCCACGGGGCAACTAAGCCCTCACCACAACTACTGAGCACGCATGCCTCAACTAGAGAGCCCATGTGCCGCAAACTAAGGGGCCAAACGCTCTGCAGCCTGTGCATGCAACTAGAGAGAAGCCTGCACGCCACAAGGAAAGATCCCATGTGCTTCAATTAAGACCCGATGCAGCCAAAAATTTTAAAAATTTAAAATAAAAATAAATAAATGCAAGATTACCAATGGATTTTAATGTAACAGAGTACAAAAAGTTCACTGATATGGTTTCAGATTCCACATACAACTAAACTTTGAGAAACTACCATTTGCTCAGTTTTCATGTCATATCAAAGAAGAAAATTCACTGAAAAGGCTATTTAAATACTCCCCCCTTTTCCAACTATATATCTGTATGACTGTGTATATATATATATGAAATATATATATATTTCAACAAAAATAACATATCATAACATATTTAACACAGAAGAAGATATGAGAATCTGGATGTCTTCAATTAAGACATTAAAAAAAATTATATACATTAACACATAACGGGTCTGTTATGTTACCTTTTAATGAATTAAATAAATATTTTTTAATTTTCTGTTTCAATTTCAAATATGGTAAATATAAGTAGATATAATCCACATTAATAAAAGCTCTTTGAAGTTCTAAATAATATTTATGAGTGTAATGGAATCCTGATACCAAAAAGTTTGAGAATTGCTGAAAAATGTAAATTAGAATTAGAAAAATTCAGAAAGATTACTGGAAAGACAAGGAAGATTTGAAAATGGAGAAGACAGAATTCAAGAAATAATAAAAATAAAATGAAAGGTCATTTCAGAAATGACGATCAGAGCAAAAAAACCCAAAATCCAAAAACCAAATAAACAGTAGAACAATTCCATTTCGGAATGTGCATTCAAAAAACTTGAAATCAACGACTCTAACAGACATGTCTACATCCATGTTCATAGCAGCTTTATTCAAAATAGTCAAATGATAGAAACAACTCAAATGGCCACCAATAGATGAATGGATAAACAAAATGTGGTACATATCCATACAACAAAATATTACTCAGCCCATAAAAAGGAATGATGTCCCAGCAAGTTATTTTGTAGATATCAACAAACTGATTCTAAAGTTTATATGTAAAAGGCAAAAGACCCAGAAGAGCCAACACAACACTGAAGAAGAAAAACAAAGTCAGAGGACTAATACTACTGGACTTCAAATCTTACTTTAGAACTATAATAATCAAGACAGTGTGGTGTTGGAAGAGAAAAAAAGATCAACAGATAGAATAGAGAGCCCAGAAATAGACCTACACAAGTATAGTCCACTGCTCTTTGACAAAGTCAATTCAGTGGAAAAAGGATAGCCTTTCAACAAATGGTGCTAGAACAACTGGACATCCACATACAAAAAGAAAATAAAAGAAATCTAGATACAGACCTAATAACTTTCATAAAAATTAATTCAAAATGGATCTAAATGTAAAACACAAAACTGTAAGACTTCTCAAAGATAACAAAGGAGAAAATCCAGGTGACTTTGGGTTTGACAATAAATTTTTATTTTTTATTATTATTATTTTTTGGCCGTGCTGCGCAGCATGCAGGATTTTAGTTTCCTGACCAGGGATTAAACCCATGCCCCCCGCATTGGGAGCACGAAGTCTTAACCACTGGACTGCCAGGGAAGTCCCAGCAATAAATTTTTAATACAACACTAAAAGCATGATCCATGGAAGAAAAACTTGAGAAGTGGGACTTCATTAAAATTTAAAACTTCTGCTCTGCAAAAGACACTGGGAAACTGTTAAAGAGACTGAAAAGTCAAGACACAGAGTGGGAAAAAAATATATGCAAAACACAAATCTGAAAAAAGACTAGTATCCAAAATATACAAAGAAATCTTAAAGCTCAAAAATAAGAAAACAACCCAATTAAAAATTTAGTCAAGGACTTCACTGGTGGCGCAGTGGTTAAGAATCCTCCTGCCAATGCAGGGGACACGGGTTCAAGCCCTGGTCCGGAAAATTCCACATGCTGCGGAGCAACTAAGCCCGTGCGCCACAAATACTGAGCCTGTGCTCTAGAGCCTGCGAGCCACAACTACTGAGCCCAAGTGCCACAACTACGGAAGCCCGCGTGCCTAGAGCCCGTGTTCCACAACAAGAGAAACTACCGCAATGAGAAGCCCGGGCATGGCAACGAAGACTACCTCCCACTCTCCACAACTAGAGAAAAACCGTGCACAACAACGAAGACACAACACAGCCAAAAATAAAATTAATTAATTTTAAAAAATAATAAAAATTTAGTCAAGGACTTCCCTGCTGGTGCAGTGGTTAAGAATCCACCTGTCAATGCAGGGGACACGGGTTCGAGCCCTGGTCCTGGAAGATCACACATGCCAGGGAGCAGCTAAGCCCATGCGCCACAACTACTGAAGTCCATGCGCCTAGAGCCCGTGCTCTGCACAAGAGAAGCCACCACAATGAGAAGCCCGTGAACCACAAAGAAGAGTAGCCCCCGCTCGCCACAACTAGAGAAAGCCCAAACGCAGCAACGAAGGCCAAAAAGAAAAAAAAAAAAAAAAAAGTATTACTATTTTTAAAAAAAATTAGTCAAAAGATTTGATCAGACACCTCACCAAAGAAGATATACAGATGGCAAACAAACATATGAAAAGATGCTCAACATCATAAATCATTAGGGAATTGCAAATTACAAGATACCACTATACACTCATTAGCATGGCTAAAATCCAAAACACTGACAACTCCAAATATTGGTGAAGATGTGGGGTGTCTTTGTCTGTTTGCGCTGCTATAACAAAATACTACAGACTGGGTGGCTTATAAACAACAAACATTTATTTCTCACAATTCTGGAGACTGGAAGTCCAAGATCAGGGTGCCAGCATAGTCAGGTTCTGGTGCAAGCCTTCTTCCAGGTTGCAGACTACCTACTTCTCAATGTGTCCTCACATGGTGGAAGGGGGCAAGGGAATTTTCTGGTCTCTTTTATAAGGTCATTAATCTCTTTTATGAAGGCGTTCATGACCTAATCACCTCCCAGAGGCTCTACCGCTTAGTACCATCACATTAGGCATTAGAATTTCAACATATGAATTGGGAGGGGAGGACACAAATATTCAGACCATAGCATGGGGGCAACAGGAACTCTCATTCACTGTTAGTGGAATGCAAAGGTATAGCCACTTTGGAAGATAGTTTGGCAGTTTCTTACAAAGCTAAACATGGCTTTTACCATAAGATCTAGCAATTATGCTCAATTGAGTTGAAAGTTTATGTCCACCCAGAAACCTGTATGTGAATGTTTATGGAAGCTTTATCCATAATTGCCACAACTTAGAAGCAACCAAGATGTCCTTCAATAAGTAAATGGATAAACAAACTATGGTACATTTGCATAGTGGAATATTACTCAGCAATAAAATGAGCTATGGATCAAGCCGTGGAACGACATGGAGCAGCCTTAAATACACATTACTAAATGAAAGCAGTCTGAAAAGTTTATACACATATAATTCCAACTGTATAACAGTCTGAAAAAGGCAACACTAAAAAGATCAGTGATGTACAGTATGATGACTAGTTACTAACACTGTATTATATATTTGAAAGTTGCTAAGAGTAGATCTCAAAAGTTGTCATTGCAAGAAAAAAAATTTTGTTACTATGTAAGATGACAAATGTTACCTAGAATTATTGCAGTGATCATTTTGGAATGTATACAAACATCAAACCATTATACTGTACGCCTGAAACTAAGTTAATGTTATACGTCAATTATACCTCAATTAAAAGGTTAAAAATTTTTTTTAAAGAATCAGGGGTTTACATACTGTATGATTACAACTATATGACATTCTGAAAAAGGCAACAGGAAAAGGTCAGTGGTTTCCAGAGGTTCAGTGGTGAGGGACGGATGAATAGGTGGAGCACTGCGGATTTTTAGGGCAGTGAAACTATTCTGTTGATACTGTAATGGTGGACACATGACTATACATTTGTCAAAACCCACAGAATTGTACAACACAAAGAGTGAACCGTAATGTAAACTATCGACTTTAGTTAATAAGAACGTATTATTATTGGTTCAACAACCATAACAAATGTAACACGTGAATGCAAGATATTAATAATAGGAAAACTGGGAGGGGATATGGGGAAGGTGTCATGGGGGGAAGAGTATACGGGAACTCTTGTACCTTCTGCTCATTTTTTCTGTAAACCTAAAACTGCTTTTAAAAACAAAATCTGTTAATAATAAATAATTTTAAAAAGGGATGAAGTACCCTTTATGCTAAAATATGGATCAACCTTAATAATATCATGCTAAGAGAAAGAAGCCAGACACAAAAGACCACATAGTGTATGATTCCATTTACATTAAATATCTAGAACAATCAACTCCATGGAGACAGAAAGCAGATTAATGGTTGCCAGGGGCCGGGGGGAGCTGGAAATGAGGACTGACTGCCTAATGGGTATGAGGTTTGCTTTTGGGTTGATGAAAATGTTCTGGAACTAGACAGTGGTGATGGTTGTACAATGTACTAAGTGACACTGAATTGTATACTTTAAATTTTATAGGATGTGAATTATATCTCAAAAAAAAGCAAAAAACTAATTTCCCGACTTTGAGGGCACCATATTGGTAGCTCTGTACTGAGCAATGATCTAATACACTGAGAATCTTGTTATAATGGGACAAAAGCTAAGGTCAGTTATGATTTCATTCAGTGCCCTGCTGCATTTCACATGCCTTTCACTGCAGTCTACTTTGAAGAGCAGACATTTTAACATTTTTAAAGGGAACTAGAATTATCTATCAAATGATAAACTGCCATTGGGACAGTTTTTTTTTTATGATTCATATGAAGTACAGGTCTTAAGAGACTATGCACTCAGTTTCAATGGTTATAAAGAGAGTGAATACAAATAGATCAGAGAACAAATCAAGCACAGCACATTATAGATGTCAAGAACAACAGAATAATCTTCCAATTTTACTATATGGGCCACAATAACCACAATGGGCAGAAACATGCTTTAATCATGAAACCATCAAGTAATCCCCTTATAGAAAACCATTTATAGTTCACTTGGAAACTGAATTCATAATCTTTTTTTTTTTTTTTTTTTTTTTGGCGGTACGCGGGCCCCTCACTGTTTTGGCCTCTCCCGTTGCGGAGCACAGGCTCCGGACGCGCAGGCTCAGTGGCCATGGCTCATGGGCCCAGCCGCTCTGCGGCACGCGGGATCTTCCCGGACCGGGGCACGAACCGGTGTGCCTTGAATCGGCAGGCGGACCCTCAACCACTGCGCCACCAGGGAAGCCCTGAATTCATAATCTTTAATAAAGCCTATTTATAATAATGATGAAAGAGTTTCAAATAAATAAAACTTAAATAAAAAAGGCCTCAGGAGTCAACATGA
>RJWK010071510.1:0-10674 GCA_004363435.1 Platanista minor
TTTTTTTTTTTTTTTTTTTTTTGCTGTACGCGGGCCTCTCATTGTTGTGGCCTCTCCCGCTGCGGAGCACAGTCTCCGGACGTGCAGGCTCAGCGGCCATGGCTCACGGGGCCCAGCCGCTCTGCGGCATGTGGGATCTTCCCGGACTGGGGCACGAACCCGTGTCCCCTGCATCGGCAGGCGGACTCTCAACCACCGGGCCACCAGGGAAGCCCCATATTCTTTTCCATTATGGTTTATCACAGGATATTGAATAGAGTTCCCTGTGCTCTACAGCAGGACCTTGTTGTTTATCCATTCTATATATAGTAGTTTGCATCTGCTAATCCCAAACTCCCAATCCATCTCTCTCCAATCCCCCCCTTGGCAGCCACAAGTCTGTTCTCTATGTCTGTGAGTCTGATTCTGTTTTGTAGATAAGTTCATTTGCATCATATTTCAGATTCTACATGTAAGTGATATCATATGATATTTGTCTTTCTGTTTCTGACTTACTTCACTTAGTATGATAAACTCTAGGTCCATCCTTGCTGCTTCAGATGGCATTATTTCATTCTTTTTTATGGCTGAGTAATATTCCATTGTATATATGTACCACATCTTCTTTATCCATTCATATATCAGTGGACATTTAGATTGCTTCCATGTCTTGGCTATTTTTTTTTTTTTTTTTTTGGCCGCACAACACAGCATGTGGGATCTTAGTTCCCCAGCCAGGAATCGAACCTGTGCCCCCTGCAGTGGAAGCACAGAGTCTTAACCACTGGACTGCCAGGGAAGTCCCCATGTCTTCGCTATTGTGAATAGTGCTGCTATGAACATAGGGATGCATGTATCTTTTCGAATTATAGTTTTGTCCAGAACTTGGTTTTTAAAGATTTTTCAAATATATAATAAATATGACATGATTTATAAAGACAACAACCATGTGAAACAGTAGGTATTTTCCTCTGATTGGGTTACTGCTCAATGTCTCACAGTTGAGGACAAAAGATGGGGGGTTGCAAGGAAGACCACATCAAGGTCTTCTGAAACAAAGTCCAGGGCTAGTCTTACTAGTGATGCTGTCACTGAAGTTCTCTGTGAAATCTGTTATTGGCTCAAATGTATATAAGAAAAGAGCCAGGGCTTGTCTGGGGTTTTTTTTTGTTTTTGTTTTTTGTTTTTGGAATCTATTAGAATTCATTTTATAATAATGAATGCAGGCTCCTTTGTCATGTCAAATGATTTTTGAAGCCTCACAAGTACACGCAAGTCCATTATTGAGCCCCGGGAAATGAGTGGCTTAAAATAACAAGACGAGTCATGGTAGGGTAGAGGGAAAGACGGTAAAGATTCAGAAATTGTTACTGCAAGTCGGCCTCAAAATGTGGTTGCGAGCTTCCCACTTTCAACTCCTTGTCCCCAGCATCTATCCTTATTAACTGCCTCCTCTAGATTCCCAAGGACTCACAGTCCTCAGGGGATGAACAAGCAGTGCTGGGTCCTGACTGCTCCCTGGGCAGTGACCGTTTTGGTGGAAGGGTAGTGGGCCTGCTCCTGCTGTCTAGGGATTGGCTCTAGAAGCCCAGACAAAGGCCAGAGGGAGGTAAACTCCTCTTGTCCTAAAGAGCTGATCAGTTGGGATCAGACACCTCCCTTGGACTTTCTAAGTTGTGGGTTACCTGCCTTTGCATTTTATTAACTAGTTAGCTGTCCGCTGACACAGTAGACAAGCAGGTTTGCCCCGGTGCCACCCTGAGCAGGGAATTGGAACAGCCTGCATTGCCATCATTCGGTTGCCAAGGAAACACAAGTTTTCCGGGAGTCTAGAAATAGCCAGGCACGGACCCCCATACCTGATGCACTCAAAGAGGGCTGGGTGTCTGGTGAGGGGTCCCTGGCACTTAAGAGGCACTGAGGTTTCTGCTGAGGTGAAGCGACCAGCTTCCAGGGAGCTGTGCAGCAACGCTGCTCACCACAGACCCCCAAGGAGCTCACATGGGTACCCTTTCTGGAAGAGCCCCAGACCAGGAAATTGTGGCAAGAAAAGCAGCAGAGGAATCTCCTGATCCGTAGTCAGATGCGTGATCCATTGCGCCACTGGCCCGCCCACAGAGGACACCAAATTCTGGTCATCAGGCAAAAAGACGTTTCCCCCTTCCTCCTCCATTGTCGTTGCCAAACCCGAGGCAGAAGGGGTGAGGAACTATTAAATAGGAATGGGTGCTATTCCAGAGGTAGGCCACCTTCGCTGCTTCCCCAATGCACCTCCTCACCCCTGCGCTGGGTACAGAAAGGTGTTATGGGCTGTACTGTGTACCCCCCAAATTTGTATGTTGAAATCCTAATGCCCAGTACCTCAGAACATGACTGTATTTGAAGAGGTAATTAAGAGTTGATCATGTACGAAGAGCATCCTTATAAGAAGAGGGTGTTAGGACACAGATACGAGAGGAAGGCCACGTGACGATGCAGGGAGACGACGAGCCAAGGAAAGCAGCCTCGGAAGAAACCAATCCTTGCCAGCTTCTTGATGCCAAGACTTCTAGCCTCCACTACTGTGAGAAGACAAATTTCTGTTGTGTAAGCCACCCAGTCTGTGGCACTTTGCTATGGCAGCCCTAGCAAACGAATACAGAGGGCATGAGATTTAAGTTAGATGGGCCAGTTGGAATAGACTGGACTTAAAAATCTCAGTATATCTAGAAAACATATGAGAGCTGCCTGCTCAGAGATAGGAAAAGGGAATTTGAAAGGGCACAGTTAAAATCAGTAGTTGGGGGACTTCCCTGGTGGTCCAGTGGTTAGGACTCCCCGATCCCAATGCAGGGGCCCCGGGTTCGATCCCTGGTCAGGGAACTAGATCCCACATGCATACCGCAACTAAGAGCCCACATGCCACAATTCAAAGATCCCGCACGCGGCAACGAAGATCCCACATGCCACAATGAAGACCCAGCACAGCCAAATTAAAAAAAAAAAAAAAAATCAGTAGTTGGCATGAAGCAACTACTTTGATTGTTTCAACCCCCAGTATATAATATTTGGACTGCTCACTCCTCACCCAGAGCCTGGCTTCCTCCCGTGAATGGGAGCTGCTTTCTTTAAGGCTGTTGGGGAAACTGGGTCTGTGTTCTCTGCCAGCACTCTGGTGAGATGGCACAGATGTCCACCCAAGGTTAGGTCAAGTGTGTTGGAGGTGCAAAGCTAGAAGGCCAGGAGGCTGAAAGTGCTGGACCATTGTTCAGAGTTCCTGCTTTCTCTCTTGGCTGTTTTGAGAGCTGTCTCCAGCCACTAGGGCACTCGAGTCTTTGGACCAGCAGGTACGTGATGAAGCAGCTGACACATGCCCTGCCCTATTGTTAGCCTGCACAACCACACAAGACAGAAAAAGGCTCTGCACCCAGAGACAAACCACCCAAGTCACTGTATAGCCAGTCCCCCAAATAGATTACACCTTGAATCTTTTCTTGTATGTTACTGACTTTATCCTTGATTTTTATGCTGCTGTTGACTACAGACGTGTGATGGCCTTTGTAGATACCATCATTTTGTGAGGGAAAAAAAACCCCAAAAAACCAAGACTGTTTTTTCCACCATGATCAGACCTTGGTAACATTTGTGTGCATTTCTTTCCAGGTTGGGTTGTTTCAGGAGCTGGTCTTTCTGAAGTCTGAGTTTCCTTTGCAAAACTGCAAGTAAGTTGGTTTTCTCAATACTTTGGACTCAGTTTTCTTTTATCACGTGGTGTTTTGTTTTATGTGGACTGTTTTTTTGGCCACACCGTGCGGCACGTGGGATCTTAGTTCCCCGACCAGGGATGGAACCCACACCCCCTGCATTGGAAGCACAGAGTCTTAACCACTGGACCGCCAGGGAAGTCCCTCCCTCTTTTTTTTTTTTTTTTAGTTGTAAATCTCCTAAGTGCACAAGGATGTCACACCATAGGTCTTCTGGAACGGAACATTCTCCCACAGCAGGAGTGGCTCTTGTCCCGGCAATGAGCAAACAAACTCTTTGGGTCTCATCTGATTTCTTAGTCCAGTCTCTAGAGAGTGTGCTAATATGTGGCGAAGTGTTCAAAAATGGGTCAAAGAAAGAGGAAAGTTGGAAAATCCACTAGTGTGAGAGAACTTTTAAGTGTCTGAGAGGCCCGGCACCGTGGAAGGGGCAGAAAATCACCTCTTGTGCTTGCAGGTGTAGCAATTTCAGGCTCGTCTTTTGTATTTCTTAGTTTTGCTTTTAATGCGTTACAGCACTTGGCATTTGATTTTCAACCTCATTTGTGATCTTTCTTTAGGTAACGTCAGGCTTTTCTTTTTCACTTATTATTTCTACTAAACCTATTCATCCTCTATTGTATCGTTCTGTTGTTGCTGTTGTCGTTTTTTTCTATAACACTCTTGTTTCACTAATACTAATTCTGGAGTAGATTTTTTTTTTGCTTCAGTTTCGAGTTTAGGTGAGATCTGAGAAATATCCTAATTTATTGTGTCTAAACCTACTTAATTAAGCCCACACTGTACTAATTCTTTTCCTGATACTTGTGTGTAGTTAAAGGAACCAGGAAACCTCTTCTAGGGGGGCTTAGCTCACACCCTGGACCTCCTCCCTCTTCCCCCATCCCTACCTCTCTCCACTTTTCACTCTGATACACTGAAACTTTAACATAACAATTTAAATGGTGGAAATTTATTTAACATGGATCACTATTACTTAAGATATATTTTTATTATGAAATGGAGAGATTGATAAAGTAATAGTTATCCAGTTCTTAACTCATCCACTTCTCTCAAATGAGTCCAAGTGAATGTTTCCGACTTCAGATATTGGAAGACTTTCCATAGCTGCAGGAGTTGGGTTTTTTTTCCTTTTCCTTTATAACAGAAAAAAAGAGCTTGATAAAATTCTTAATTCTGGGACTAAATGTATCTCCTTTAATCCTCTTTATATATCCCCTCACCACAGGTAGATCTCCCCCCATTCTGAAATTCTGTCTGAGAAGATTTTCTTCTCTAAGTGATGGGGAGGGGTATGCTTAAAAAAAAAACCATTTTATTTCAGAACAGTTATAGATGAACAGTAGAGTTGTTGAGATAATACAGAGAACACCCGTGGGAATGTAAATTGGGGCAGCCACTATGGAAAATAGTATGGTGGTTCCTTAAAAAATTAAAAATAGACCAAATGACCCAGCAATCCCACTCCTGGACATATATCTGGAAAAGATGAAAACTCTAATTCGAAAAGATACATGTATCCCAGTGTTCACAGCAGCACTATTCCCAATAGCCGGGACATGGAAGCAACCTAAATGTCCATCAATAGATGAATGGGTAAAGAAGATGTGGTACATATATACAATGGAATATTACTCAGCCATAAGGAGAATGGAAGCGAATGCCAGATGTGGATTAGGCACTTATCTTTTACATAATCGCTTATCCATCCATTCACTCAAACATTTTTTAAACGATTCTGATATTTTAATATTATCACTTTTAGTTTCTAATATTGCAACTGAAACTTAGCATTGATGTAGCTGAGACAATGACAAGTAGACAGGACCTAAGGGAAAGTGGAGAGCATGTAACTTTTTGTTGAAAAAGGATGGGGACTCCCTGGTGGTGCAGTGGTTAAGAATCTGCCTTCCAATGCAGGGGGTGCAGGTTCAATCTTTGGTCAGGGAGCTAAGATCCCACATGCCTCACGGCCAAAACAGCAAAACATAAAACAGAAGCAATAACGTAACAAAGTCAATACAGACTTTAAAAATGGTCCACATAGCAACGGGAGAGGCCACAACAGTGAGAGGCCAGCGTACCGCAAAAAAAAAAAAAAAAAAAAAGACCACATCAAAAAAAAAAAAATCTAAAAAAAAAAAAAATTTACTCCCCTGTGGCTTTCCTTCCCACAAACACTCCTCACTCTTCTGCACCTGCTTCAGGTCAAGGTGAGTTTTCCCTGGGAAGGTGACAAGTGGTAGCTCTTCCCTCAAGCTCCCCTCCTCCGTGTCTGCAGACATATGGTCGACCAGCTGGCTGCCCAGAACCTTAGCATCTCTGCAGCTGCTGTGCAGTGAAGCCACTTCTTTCGGACTCGGCTTTATTACGGCAACCTCTACGTTCCATGTCACCGATGTCTGGAAGGCAAAGACTAAGGCTATAAATAAAATAGGTCCTACTGCCCCTTCTTCAGGGTTTCTATTGGTTGTGACTCAATCTCTTGAGGCAAATTGATGGTTTTAATATTAAACTGAAATACCAAGAGTCAACAAAGAGATCATAGAATTGAGCAAAAAAAAATAAACCTTTCCAGAAGGCGTATTTTTCCAGCTCTTTGGATGGGGTTTGTTTGGGCCAGGAAAATTTGTTTCTTTCAGCTATTGAGGTAGACAAGATAAATACCTTTATAAAGACTAAGAAAGCCAGAGAGTCTAAACATGGTTGGGGTTTTTTGTTGTTGTTTTTCTTTTGTTTTTTGTTTTTTTGACCACGTTGCGTGGCATGCAGGATCTTAGTTCCCCGCAGTGGAAGCGCAGAACGCTAACCACTGGACCACCAGGGAATTCCCTAAACGTGTTGAATTGGAAAAGAATCTGAAACTCCAAGCAGAGGTTGGGTAGGGTCCCTGCTTAGCCTCCCCCAATTCATCCAGATCCCTCCTTGGCCCCAAAGCAGGAATAGCTCTGGCATTCCTTGGCCATGATGAACTCTTGCTTCACTCTGATCTTGCACTAGGTATACTATCTCTACCTAACAAGTCGAGGGCTGAGGGGGTAGCGGTTGTAGCTTTGTAACTTCATGTGCAGCTCAACCTTGTACCCTCATCCCATCATCTCACTTTTTTTTTTCCAGTTTAGTCTAACTTTAATTAAAAACCATCAGTCTTTTAACAACATTCACAAACATTAACTGTCCCAGCACTAGAGGAAAACATACTGATGACAAGATATTCTAGATGGAGGGACCCTGGGTAAAAGGTGTGATCAAATCATAAATGTATGGAAGGCATGTAATAAGGTCTAAAGGGAAATATTTTATTAATTAAATCATGTATAAATAAGGCCTTGATATTGCATTATGATCTGATGCTTTTAATCACTTCAAATGTATGTTAAAGTGTGATTTTTTAATTATAAAAATAAATCCTACTCAGGACATTTTAAAGGCAGCTAGGATACTCTTCATAATAGATCTAAAAATCACTCTACTTAGGTGTCTAACTTATTTAGTACATTCACTGTTTGTCTTTCATCTTTCATCATTGACTTGAAGTTGTTTTCTTTCTTCTTATTTTAACCATATTCTCCTAAAGGCCCAAAGTTTCAAACCAAAGGACTGATGTAAACAATTTCACGTGTGGTTGGGCAGCTCGTACTGTGAAGACCCAATGCCTTTAAAATATAAAGTGAGGAAAACAATCTCACTCTTGACCCCAGCCAAGGGCTGATTCCGTGTCCCTGGGAGACAGCCCATTGTGGTGAAGAACTGTAGACACTGGAGCCAGTTAAACCTGGGTTTGAATTCTGACTCTGGCATTTAGTGAAAGACCTATGGGCCAGCACCTGAATCTCACCAACCGGACCTGCGCACAGCCCAGAGTCTCATGGAAGTGGGCTAGCTCATCTCATCTTTTGTGGCAAGGTCTACGGGGGGCGGGGGGGGGTCTTAAAATATTCTATTTCAGAAAATAGGCTTGAGGCTTATTGCAAAGGCTTATAAAGGTGAAAATAAAAACCTAATCCTAGAAGTGTGATGTCTAAATGACATTTTAAAAGGAGGACTCTTAAATGTGATGAGAAGCTTGAGAGCCTTCAAAGAAAGAAGACTGAGTACAGTGTAGGTTCATGGCATGCATCGTTGGGGCCCCTCCATGCATCCACACCCCTAAATATCATTTATAGAGGAAGCACCTGAGAAGATAAAGTCCTGAGCCTCACAGTTTCTTGAGGAGTCTGGCGTTGGTATGTGGAATTTTTTTTGTTTCTTAGTTTTTTAATTGAAGTATAGTTGATTTACCGTGCTATGTCAACTCCTGCTGTACAGCAAAGTCATTCAGTTATACATATATGTGGGTATATATACATATATATATATATATATATATATAATATATATATATACATTCTTTTTCAGATTCTTTTCCATCATGGTTTATCCCAGCATACTGAATAGAGTTCCCTGTGCTCTACAGTAGGACCTTGTTGTTTATCCATCCTCTATATATTAGTTTGCATCTGCTAACCCCAAACTCCCAGTCTGTCCCTCCCCCACCCCCTCTCCCCCTTGGCAACCACAAGTCTTTTCTCTATGTCTGTGACCCTGTTTCTGTTTCATAGATATATTCATTTGTGTCCTGTTTTAGATTCCACACATATGTGATATCATATGGTATTTGTCTTTCTCTTTCTGACTTACTTAGCTTAGTATGATAATCTCTAGGTTCATCCATGTTGCTGCAAATGGCATTATTTCAGTCTTTTTGTTTTGGCTGAGTAATATTCCATTGTGTGTGTGTGTGTGTGTATATATATATATATATATATATATATATATATACCACATCTTCCTTATCCATTCATCTGTTGGTGGACATTTAGGTTGTTTCCCTGTCTTGGCTATTGTAAATAGTGCTGCCATGAACATACGGGTGTATCTTTTCAGATTATAGTTTTGTCTGGATATATGCCCAGGAGTGGGATTGCTGGATCATAGTGGAGTTGGTATACATTAACATAATGCTGTGACTTTGAGCCCTTGGTCAGCAATATAGAAGCAGCTCCCATTGGGCAAGTCCCTTTGGCACCATTTGTGTAACAAAACTCATCTTTGAAATGTAATTAGAGCCAACACTCCCTGAGCGCTCACTAGGTACCATCATGCTAAGCCCCTTATGTGGACCATCTCCTCAGTCATCTCTAAAACGATGTGAAGGTGCTGTTATTTTACCATGGAAGTGACCAGCCCACCGTCCCCCAGGTAAAAAGCGGAGTCAGGATCTGAAGCCAGCCAGGCTCTCCCAGGCTTGCGCTCTCAACGCTCGACGATAACGAGATTGTCGGAACATGATAAAACAACACCAAAACCAGCACATTTTAATCATACATACCCTATTACTTAAAAAATATACCCGATAAGAAATGAAAATACTGTGTCAATGCTACTTTATTTTTTTACACAACTGAATATTCTAGTGAATAGAGAGCAAGAGAATTCTCTTTAATTACTGTTCACAGAAAGAAATTTGATGTTTGTTCAAAATAAATGCTCAGTTGCCTCACCTTATCCAGACTCCCTTTGCTGCTGAATTCTGAAAAGAAAAATGTACAGGTCAGATTGAACCATTATCAGGATGGAGATGAGGCCCAGGGTCATGTTATTATATAACATATTTTAAAATACCTCAATTTGGCATGTCATAAATGCCCATAATTGGTACTCATAAGATTTGTTGCTGTAACTGATCAGGCCATTAGGTCAGTATGAGAGCTGTGGCCTCAGGGAACATCTTTCCCAGTTTGGCCAGGGTGGCTATGCTCCCCAGCATCTGGACAGCTCTCTCAGGCATCTTGGGCTGCCAGAGCCCCAGTCGCTGCCAGTTGGTCCAGGGGCTTCAGGAGGGAGTCTGGGATGCCTCTGAAGGACAGTGGCCTCATGTCCCTGGGACCACGTCAACATGAGAGACAGAGGAGGCCCAGAGCTGCCCATGTGCAGGGACTCGAACTGCCACAGGCCAGAAGCCAAGAAATCTCCCCAGATTTCACCTCCGGGTCTCAGAGCACCATTGAATGGAAGGAACAGCCTGGCCTGGTTCTAATCGGAAATGTTCCCACTATAGAGAACTTCTCCCCACCAAGCACGCCAGTGTGGATTTTGCCTCATCACAAGGGCCAGGTGAGAAGTCACAAAAGCCGTGGAGCTTCTGATCTCTCACAGCCACTGCTGGAGACAACACACGTGCAAAGAGCTGGCATGAAGCAAAGGCTGCATTGTTTGAGACAGTGCCAGGCTGCAGTGGGGTCTCTGTGATGCTGAGAGCAGGAAAGGGAGGGGGCAGAGGAGCCCCTTAGGGGTTTCACATGGCCCCCCTTTCTTGGAACTATCACCCCTCTGGTTTCCTCTCACTCCCCCACGTCAGACAGATAACATTTGTTTGGAGGAAAAAAGCTGCAATGAGGCTGACCTTGGACGATCCTACCAGGAGCTACAGTCAAGGTTTCTTCCATTCCTTGGCTGAAAAAAAAAAAGGAGCAGCTTACAGTACTGAGACCATACTGCCTGGAATCTGTTTCTTGGTTCCAGATCCTTTCTCTACGCCCTAAGGCTCTGTTCTCCTAACTGAGGCATTAGCAGCTTCCCGGGGGGCTCCCCTGGGGAGACCCAGTCACTGCTACTCTGTGGATCCTCTGGGGCAGTGCTCCAGGACCCTTTGCTGCTCCTATGGCCCTGACACTGTCTCTCACCCCCCAACTCCACCCCTTAGCCTCTGTTTATGTGGCAGGATGAGCCCTAAACAACGCATCACAGGACTTCTCATCCTAAAGACATCAGGGAGACCCACTGTTTCTGCAAGTACTTTCCAGAAAGCAACCACTAGTAGGGCATGCAGATTTAAAAGGTGTACTTGGGGGCTTCCCTGGTGGCGCAGTGGTTGAGAGTCCGCCTGCCGATGCAGGGGACGCGGGTTCGT
>RJWK010071511.1:0-10674 GCA_004363435.1 Platanista minor
TTTTAATATGTTTTCTTTGTATTTAATTTTTGATAGTTTGATTAGTATGTGCCTTGGCGTGTTTCTCCTTGCATTTATCCTGTATGGGACTCTCTGTGCTTCCTGGACTTGATTAACTATTTCCTTTCCCATATTAGGGAAGTTTTCAACTATAATCTCTTCAAATATTTTCTCAGTCCCTTTCTTTTTCTCTTCTTCTGGAACCGCTATAATTCGAATGTTGGTGTGTTTAATGTTGTCCCAGACGTCTCTGAGACTGTCCTCAGTTCTTTTCATTCTTTTTTCCTTATTCTGCTCTGCAGTAGTTATTTCCACTATTTTATCTTCCAGGTCACTTATCCGTTCTTCTTCCTCAGTTATTCTGCAATTGATCCCATCTGGAGTATTTTTAATTTCATTTATTGTGCTGTTCATTGTTGCTTGTTTCATCTTTAGTTCTTCTAGGTCCTTGTTAATTCTATTTCCAATGTTTTGCATCATGTTTACTATCATTATTCTGAATTCTTTTTCAGATAGACTGCCTATTTCTTCTTCATTTTTTAGGTCTGGTGGGTTTTTATCTTGCTCCTTCATCTGCTGTGTGTTTTGCTGTCTTCTCATTTTGCTTATCTTACTGTGTTTGTGGTCTCCTTTTTGCAGGCTTCAGGTTCGTAGTTCCCATTGTTTTTGGTTTCTGTCCCCAGTGGCTAAAGTTGGTTCAGTGGGTTGTGTAGACTTCCTGGTGGAGGGGGCTAGTGCCTCTGTTCTGATGGATGAGGCTGGATCTTGTCTTTCTGGTGGGCAGGTAGGTCCACGTCAGGTGGTGTGTTTTGGTGTGTGGCTTTATTATGATTTTAGGCAGCCTCTCTGCTAATGGGTGGGGTTGTGTTCCTGTCTTGCTAGTTGTTTGGCATAGGGTGTCCAGCACTGTCGCTTGCTGGTCTTCGAGTGAAGCTGGGTGCTGGTGTTGAGATGGAGATCTCTGGGAGATTTTTGCCATTTGATATTATGTGGGGTTGGGAGGTCTCTTGTAGACTGTTGTCCTGAATTTGGCTCTCCCACCTCAGAGGCACAGCACTGTCTCCTGGCTGCAGCACCAAGAGCCTTTCATCCACACTGCTCAGAATAAAAGGGAGAAAAAGTAGAAAGGAAGAAAGAAAGAAAGAGAGAGAGAGGGAGGGAGGGAGGGAGGAAGGAATGAAGGAAGGAATAAAGGAAGGATAAAATAGCATAATATTAGATAAAGTAAAATAAGGTTATTAAAATAAAAAATTAAGATAGAAAAAAAATTTTTTTAAGTTAAAAAAAAAAACAGATAGACCCCTAGGACAAATGGTGAAAGCAAAGCTATACAGTCAAAATCTCACACAGAAGAATACACATACACACTCATAAAAAGAGCAAAAGGGGGGAAAAAATCTTGCTCTTGAAGTCCACCTCCTCAATTTGGGATGATTCGTTGTCTATTCATGTATTCTGCAGATGCAGGGTACATCAAGTTGATTGTGGGGATTTAATCCGCTGCTCCTGAGGCTGCTGGGAGAGATTTCCCTTTCTCTTCTTTGTTCGCACAGCTCCCGGGGCTCAGTTTTGGATTTGGCCCCGCCTCTGCGTGTAGGTCGCCGGAGGGCGTCTGTTCTTCGCTTAGACAGGTCGGGGTTAAAGGAGCCGCTGATTCGGGGGCTCTGGCTCACTCAGGCCAGGGGGAAGGAGGGGCACGGAGTGCGGGGCGAGCCTGCGGCGGCAGACGCCGGCGGGACGTTGCACCAGCCTGAGGCGCGCTGTGCGTTCTCCCGGGGAAGCCGTCCCTGGATCTCGGAACCCTGGCGTTGGCTGGCTGCACAGGCTCCGGGAGGGCATGTGTGGAGAGTGACCTGTGCTCGCACACAGACTTCCTGGTGGCGGCAGCAGTAGCCCTAGTGTCTCAGGCTCGTCTCTGGGGTCCGTGCTCTTAGCCGCGGCTCACTCCCGTCTCTGGAGCTCCTTTAAGCAGTGCTCCCCAATCCCCTCTCCTTGCGCACCAGGAAACAAAGAGGGAAGAAAAAGTCTCTTGCCTCTTCGGCAGGTCCAAACTTTTTCCCGGACTCCCTGCCGGCTAGCCGTGGTGCACTAACCCCCTGCGGGCTGTGTTCACACCGCCAACCCCAGTCCTCTCCCTGTGCTCCGGCTCCGACCAAAGCCCGAGCCTCAGCTCCCATCCCCGCCCACCCTGGTAGGGGAGCAGACAAGCCCCTCTGGCTGGTGAGTGCCAGTCGGTGCCGATCCTCTGTGCGGGAATCTCTCCGCTTTGCCCTCTGCGCCCCTGTTGCTGTGCTCTCCTCTGCGACCCCGAAGCTCCCCCCTCCGCCACCCGCAGTCTCCGCCCGCGAAGGAGCTTCTCAGTGTGTGGAAACCTTTCCTGCTTCACAGCCCCCTCCCACTGGTGCCGGTCCCATCCCTATCCTTCTGTCTCTGTTTTTTCTTTTTGTTTGTTTGTTTGTTTGTTTGCCCTACCCAGGTACGTGAGGAGTTTCTTGCCTTTTGGGAGGTCTGAGGTCCTCTGCCAGCGTTCAGTAGGTTTTCTGCAGGAGTTGTTCCACGTGTAGATGTATTTCTGGTGTATCTACAGGCAGCCGGGTTCAACAGTTGCTCTGAAGGGAGTTAGGAGTCATTGACCTTTTACACGTGGAGATTGTTTATTTCGCCCTTTTTAAAAGGTCTTGAACTCCAGAGGTTTAAGATTTAAGTCCAACCCAAGTGTTCATGGGGTGCCGGTGCAGAGGCCTCACACTCAGCACTTCAGACCAGTTTCCTGTGAGAAATGGCTGCATCAACGCCTCAGCTCGGGAGCGGCGTGCAGAAACCACCAGGGATACTCAATTCCTGAAATGTTTTAGATCCAGAAACAGTTGCAAATATAGTACAGCGAGGTCCCATGTACCCTTCACTAAGTATCTCCCAATGGTAATATATAACTGTGGTACAGTATCAAAACGAGGAAATTGGCATTGGTACAATACACAGACCTTATTCAGATTTGACCAGTTTTACATGCACTCACGTGTGTGTGTGTGTGTGTGTGTGTGTGTGTATTTAGTCCTATGCAGTTTTATCACGTATATAGATTGATGTAACCACTACCACAGTCAGGATACAAAGCTGTTCCATCACTACAAAGACTCATGCCTTGTGCTACTCTTTTATAACCGCTGCTGCCTTCTTCTCTTTCCCCACCCCATTTCTAATCCCTGGAAGCCACTAATCTGTTCTTCATGTGGACAGTTTTTTTCATTTAGAGAATGTGATATAAATGGAATTATGTAGTATGTGACCTCTTGAGACTGGCTTTTTCACTCAGTGTAATCCCTTGAGATCTGTCCAAATTATTTCATAAATAAATAATTCATTCCCTTTTATTGCTAAATAATATTCCATGGTATAGATATACCATAGTTGTTTAACCATTTATTCACTGAAGAACATTTGAGTTGTTTCCAATTTATGGCTATTAAAATTAAGCATTCATGTATAGTTTTTGTTTGAATGTAATTTTCCATATCTCTGGGATTAATGCACAGGAATGCAATTGCTGGATCATATGGTGTGTATAGGTTTGCTTATTTAAGAAACTGACATTTGTGCTTTCTTTTTATTACTGTTTACACAGTATATCTTTTTCCATCACTTTTATTTCAACTTCTCTATATCATTATATTTAAAGTGACTCTCTTGTTGACAGGCTATTATTGGGTCATGTTTTTAATCCATTTGGCCAATCTCAGTCTTTTATTGGTGTGTTTAGACCATTTGCCTTTAATGTAGTTATTGATAAATTAGGGCTTAAGTCTGCCAGTTTATTGTTTGTTTTCTGTTTGTTCCCTATTTTCCTCCTGCCTTCCTGTGGATTACTTGAACATTTTTTAAGAATGTCACTTTTATTTATCTATAGTGTTTTTCAGTGTTTCATATAGATTTTTTAGTGATTGCTTTAGGTATTAAATTATATGTATGTAACTTATCACAGTCTATTGGTATCAACATTTTGCTACTTTGAGTGAGCTATAGAAGCCTTACCTGCCTTTATTTCCCTTTACCTTCCTCTCTAATATATCTTAAATTTTTCCTCTACATGCATTGAGAACCACATCAGACAATGTTATAGTTTTTGTTTTAACCATCAAACATAATTTTTAAAACTCAAGAGGAGAAGGAAGCTCTGCTCTATTTACCCATATTTTTACTCTTTCTGTTGTCCTCCCTTCCTTTTCGATACTCTAAGATTTCTTCTTTTATCATTTCCTTTCTGTTTGGAGAACTTCCTTTGCCCATTTTCTTAGGGTATGTCAGATGAAGATAAATTCTTTTTGTTTTCCTTCATCTGAGAATGTCCTGATTTGTCTTTCATTCCTGAAGGATATTTTCACCAAGTATAGAATTCTGAGTTGGCAGTTATTTTCTTTCAGCACTTAAAAAATGTGCCTTTTTCTTCTGGCTTCCATGGTTTCTGATGAGAAACCCACTGTCATTCAAATCATTGTTTCCATAATGGTGGAAATGTAAAATGATGCATCATTTCTCTCTATCTGCTTTCAAGGTTTTATTTTTCAGATATTTGATTATAATGTTATTTGTAGTGGATTTCTTTGGGTTTGTTCTGTTTAGATTCATTCAGCTTCTTGAATCTGTAAGATTATATCTTTCACCCAACTTGGGGATGTTTCAGCCATTATTTCTTTGAATATTTTGAAAATTCCATCTTATTTATCTTCACCTCCTGGGGCTCTGATGACACAAATGTTTGATCTTTTGTCTTGTCCAACAGGACCCTAAGTCTCTGTGCATTATTTTTTGGTCTATTCTCTCTCTCTATTGTTCAGCAAGTTCTATTGCTCTACTTTCAAATTCACTGATTCTTTTCTCTGTCATCTCCATTTTCCTATTAAGCCCATCAGTAATTTTTTTTGTTTTGGTTATTGTATTTTTCAGTTCTAAAATGTCCATTCTTTATGTTTTCTGTTTCCTTGTTGATACTTTCTGTTTTTTCACTTTGTTTCTTGCATGCTTCTGAATGCTTCTAATTGCTCCTGAAACATTGTTATGATGGCTACCTTAAAATCCTTATCAGGTAATTCTAACATGTGTCATCTTGGTGTTAACATTTGTTGATTGTCTTTTCTCATTCAAGTTGAGATTTTCCTGATTCTTGGTATGATGAGTGAGTTTTTAGTTGAACCTGGAGATTTTGGATCTTATATTATGAGACTCTGGGAACTCTGAACTCTGTACTCTAATAAGCCTGCAGCTTTCATCTTGAGCTCTAATGGTAAAATATATATAACTAATGAGCCTTACCCAGCATAGTTCCCTTCTTTCAAAGGTTGAATTTCCTCTGGTTTTAGATGTTCTCTACTACCTTCAACTTATCATGATTGTTACTCTGATAGAAGCTACTCTATCATTACCAGAATACAGAAGTCAGGACTTACTTTCCATTGTATACCTTTTGGTACCTTTTGAAGTTTTTACCACGTATGTATGACTTCTTTAAAAATGTAAGTAAATTACTGAAATTAAAACATAAAAATTAAATAAACATATTTATCAGACAGACCTAATTTCATTGACCAGCTCCATGAAGCGATCATAGTAACAATATATACTAGACAAGTTGAGCAAATTATTTAACCTGTCTGTGCCTCAGTTTCCTCACCTATAAAATGGGGATTAGGACAATGGCTGGCATATATAAATAAAATATGTAAATATATTACTAATATATAATATATAAATAATATAAACTAAATTTTAGATATTATTGTTAATGTCAGAAATATTGGTAAAACTCCTCACAACCAGGGACATGTTTCTTAATCCCTCAATGCTGAGAATTTGATACCCAGTAAGTGCTTAAACATTAAAAAAACTGAACATGGTGCTGCCGTATTGGATGCTATGTGGATTTAGTCTAACAGCCCTTGCTGACACGGAGCTCATAGAACAAAATATTTAAAACATATTTAAATGAAATATTATCACTTTTTATGAACAAATGTGAGTATGAGTAAATACAAATACTAGAAATTTTGTATTTGAGTTTTATATTTAGATGAGGTTATAGTACTAGACATTCAGTAAACTGTCCTTCTATTGCAGAAAAGCTTCATAGAGGTAGAATCTAGGAACTTTTGAATGAGAAAAGAACTTAACATTTATTAAGCACCAATTATATCCCATGTAAGTATATCCATATGCCAGGTCCTTTACATAAATTATCTCATTTATGTCTCTTAGCAAACCTGGAAGGTAAGCATTATCCCCCTATGAGAAAAATAAGATTCACCAACTAACTTGGCTAGGATCAGCTAATGAAACAGCAGAGCCAAGATTGAAACTCAAATTTTTTGAATTTGGGGCTTATCCTCCTCTACTTTCAAGAATAAGACCCAGGGTTTTAGTATAAACAATACATGGGAGAAAAATAAGCATTTATTAAACATCTACTTCTGACCACACAACATGCCACATGCATTATTTCATTTAGTTCTCAAAGCATTATTTTATTCAATCCTCACAGTAATGAGAAAGGAAGAAAGAAAACTAAGATTTGTTGAGCACTTGTTGTGTGCCTAACACTTCAGTAGGGCTTATGTAAGTTCCCTCACATGGTCTCCTAACAGCCCAGTGAAACCTGTATTGCCCTCAAGCTAGGAAGAAAGTAGGCTGAGCTTCCTTCACACTTGCCTGCCTCCTGAGGCAGCTCTGAAAGACACCCCTGCAAGATGCATATTCCCAAGCATTTTGCAGAACCTATATTCCACAAAATAATGAATTTTTAAAGTAAAATCCAGGTAACACAAACGTCTTTCCATATGAGTTGCTTTTTAATCTTTTGGTGGTCATGGACCCCTTTGAGAATCTGACGGCCCCTCCTCCCATATAAATGCTTACAATTACACAATTTTGGATACAATTTCAGAACATTCAGCAATTTCCTAAAGCCCGTCAGTGCACGCTTTGTTTAAAACAAACAAACAGAAACCCACTCTAAAGAACAGAAATAAATCTTAGGAAACAAGAGAGCTTATTAATGCTTCAATTATTGAGTTTTACAAATCCTCTAGAACACTAACCACCTACATTTGACCATTCTATTATGTTTCACAAAGTAGATATTAGTCCTGTTTCTCTTTTGGTTTTTGAGCCTTGGCACTATTAACCTTTCTGGTGGTATAATTCCTTGTTGGGGGGTGTTAGGGTGCTGTCCTATGTGTTATAGGATGCTGAGCAGCACCCCCACCCTCTACTCACTAGATGCCAGGAGCACACTCCCTGCATCTCCCAGTTTTGACAACCAAAAATGTACCCAGACATTAACAAATGTCCCCTGGGAAGAGGCAAAATCAGCCCCTGTTAAGAACTGCTGGTTTGTAGTAATTACAGTCATCACTCCTGAGTCACTCACAAGCATAAAGGGCCTAACATCCAGACTTTTAAAAAGTATTTCCTTTTCTTGCTTGATTAAGATCTCCTACAATACTTCTCAACTGGGTTAAGCAAGATGATTCATCTTACCAATTAAATTGCTACCTGAAGTTGTAAAGTTTTTCTCACAGAAGAGACCAAAAGGAAGCTTCACATAGCCGCCCTGCTTTACTGATTGAATGATTGACTTATCAAGTCACTCAGTCATTCAAGGAATACTTATTGAATGCTAACAAGGTGCCAGACACTGTGCCAGGTGCTGGGGCTACAATGGTGACCAGTGTAGATATGGTCACTGCATCACAGAGTGTGCAACCTGGTGAGGAAGACAAACTACAGGGCAAGTAAAAAATAAGTGAAGATATTTATAAACTGTGGTAAGAGCCATGGTGGAAGCACACAAAATGCAGAGGTAGCAACTAACAGAGGGACTTAGATAGGCTCACTAGGAAAGACCCTCTAAAGATGTGATATTTTAGGCTAGAACTCAAAGGGTGAGAAGTGCCAGCCAGGTTCAAAAAAAAAAATCAATTGGAGGGCAGATGTTCCAGGCAGAGTAGGCAACCATGTGGAAAGACCCTGAAGCAAGAAAGAGCTTGGTGTGTTCTGAGTATTGGAAGAAGGCTACTATAACTAGCACTAGTGAGTAAGGAGCAAGGGGCCAGACCTTGCAGGGCTCTGTAGCCCATGGTGAAGAGTTGGATCGCATTCTTAATAGAGTGAGAAGCCACTGAAGGCTTTTAAGTAGAAGATGTACCGTGATTTGATGTACATTTTATTTATTTTATTTAAAAAAATTTTTTTGATGTACATTTTAAAACGACTCTGGCTGCGGTGTGGAATGGAGGGTGGGTGGTGTGAATGGAAGTATAGAGACCAGTTAGGAGGCCAGGTGCCAGTTGAGAGATGGTGGTGGTAGCAGTGGAAATGAGAAGAATGACATATTTTGGAGATAGAACTGACATAATATGTCAGGGTGAGGGCGAGGGAAATGGAGGAATCAAAGTTTCTGACTCAAACATTTCAGTGGTGGAATGTATTGAAATGGGAAAGACCAGCTTGGCAAAAGAGAGAGACATTCTTTTCCTCATCAAGTGAGCCACAAATGCAGATACCTAACTTTTCCATGAAAAGGGAGGCAGTTCAGTTCAACAAGCACCTACTATATGGGCACAATGCTAAGTGCTGAGGGTACAAAGAAGTAAAAGACGTATCCCTTTGCTCAAAGAGCTTACAGTCCAGCAGGGGAGACAGACATACATAGGCAACTTCAATTAGCTGTGTTAAACGCTGTTAGAGGCATGTACAGAGTCTATAAGGTCATAGAAGAGAGCAAATTACTCAGACTGTGGCAGGGGCATGGGAGTCAAGGAGGATATCCTGAAGATGATGTCTGGCTCAGGACTGAGCCGAGGATTAGCCTGGCAGATAAGTGTGTGAAAGTATAGCAGGTTAAGGAAACAGCAGTAGAAAGGCACACAGCCGTGAAACAGCATGATGCCTTTAGGGAATTATAAACAGTGCAGTATTACCAGAACATAAGCTTGAAGGCAAGGAATGAGAGGAGATGAGACTAGGTAATAACATTGACAGTAGCAAACAGTTATTGCGCACCTATTATATGCCAGGCAGTGTTCTAAGTGCCTTACATGGATATGTCAGGTAATTCTCACAATTATAATACCAATATGGAAACTGAGACAGAAGGAGATTGGGTACCTTGCCCAACATGGCACACCATCAGAGCTGAGATTCAAAGCGGGTAGTTTAACTCCAGAGCCCATGCTTTTAACCACAGAAAGCTGTGTCATGCTGAAGACCTGAGAATGTACCAGCAGGTACTGCCAACAGGCAGTACTGAGTCATGGAAGGGCAGTGACATGGTCAGATCTGTGTTTTGCTGAGGTGATTCAGGATAGATTTAAGAGAGGCCAGGCTGGAGACTGTTGCAATATGTCAGGCAAGTGATGAAGAGAGTTTAAAGTAGGGATGAAGATAAGGGAAAGATTTAAAAAAATTTTAGGAGACAGAATTAGCACAACTCGGTGATTAATTAGATTCTGAAGGTAAAGGAGAAGGAGAAATCTAGGATGTCACCATGGTTTTGATGACTGGATGACGTTACTGCATGATGAATACAGGAGGAGGAGCACTACAAGTGAGCCAGTTTTTATGTTGAGTACCAGGTGCCAATAGAACACCCAAGTGGATCTGTCCAAGATGCAGTTGGATTTAAGAGTCTGAAGTTCAGGGGATATATTCAACTGGATATAGATCTGAGTATCAAGAGCATGTGATTCAAACCATGAGAGTAAATAGATTACCTGTGGAGACTGTGTAAGAAGGAGACCATAGAGCCAAGGAGGGGGTCTTGAAGAATTTCAGTGTTTAAAAGACCAGTAAAAATGAGCTCACAAAGGAGACTGAAAAAGTATGTTAAGGATAAGCAGTATAGCACAGTGATTAAAATCATGGACTCTGGATCCAGTCTGTATGATTTTTTATCCTCTAGGCTCTGCCACATACCAGCTGTGTGACTTTGAGCAAGTTACTTCACCTCGAAGCCTCAATTGTTTGAGGATTAAATGTACATGCCATTAATGTAAAGCCCTTAGAATAGTGCCTGATAAACACACAGTAATTATTAGCTAATACTTATTAGGAAGAAAAGAGAGTAGGATTACGGAAAACAGAAGTTGAAAGTTTAAGATGAAGAGAATTCTCAGATGTGTCAGATATAGCTGAGAGGTCCAATAAGCTATAGACTTACATGTTTGAAGTAGAATTTGGCAAAATGGAGGCTACTGGTTACTTCGATGAGAAAAACGTCAATTATATGGAATCTAAAAAAAATTATACAAATGAACTTATACAAACCAGAAACGGACTCACAGACAGAGAAAAAGAGAAAATAAACTATGGTTACCAAAGGGGAAAAGGGAGGGGGATAAATTAGAGGAGTTTGGGACTAACATATACAAACAGATATATAAAATAGATAAACAACAAGGACTTACTATATAACACAGGGAACTATATTCAATATCTTGTAATAACCTATAATGGAAAAGAATCCAAGTATATATATATATATATATATATATATATATATATATATATATATAACTGAATCACTTTGCTGTACACCTGAAACTGACACAGCATTGTAAATCAACTATACTTCAACTGAAAAAAAAATCTCAGGGGACTTCCCTCGTGGTCCAATGGTTAAGA
>RJWK010071512.1:0-10673 GCA_004363435.1 Platanista minor
TCAATAACAAAAAAACAAACAACCCAATCCAAAAATGGGCAGAAGACCTAAAAAGACATTTCTCCAAAGAAGGTATACAGACTGCAAACAAACACATGAAAGAATACTCAACATCATTAATCATTAGAGAAATGCAAATCAAAACTACAATGAGATATCATCTCACACCAGTCAGAATGGCCATCATCAAAAAATCTAGAAACAATAAATGCTGGAGAGGCTGTGGAGAAAAGGGAACACTCTTACACTGCTGGTGGGAATGTGAATTTGTACAGCCACTGTGGAGAACAGTATGGATGTTCTTTAAAAAACTACAAATAGAACTACCATATGACCCAGCAATCCCACTACTGGGCTTATACCCTGAGAAAACCATAATTCAAAAAGAGTCATGTTCCAAAATGTTCATTGCAGCCCAATTTACAATAGCCAGGAGATGGAAACAACCTAAGTGTCCATCATCGGATGAATGGATAAAGAAGATGTGGCACATATATACAGTGGAATATTACTCAGCCATAAAAAGAAACGAAATGGAGTTATTTGTAGTGAGATGGATGGATCTAGAGTCTGTCATACAGAGTGAAGTAAGTCAGAAAGAGAAAGACAAATACCGTATGCTAACACATATATATGGAATCTAAGAAAAAATGAAATGTCGTGAAGAACCTAGGGGCAAGACGGGAATAAAGACACAGAACTACTGGAGAATGGACTTAAGGATATGGGGAGGGGGAGGGGTAAGCTGTGATGAAGTGAGAGAGTGGCATGGGCCTATGTACACTATCAAACATAAAACAGATAGCTAGTGGGAAGCAGCCGCATAGCACAGGGAGATCAGCTCGGTGCTTTGTGATCACCTGGATGGGTGGGATAGGGAGGGTGGGAGGGAGGGAGACGCAAGAGGGAGGAGATATGGGAACATATGTATATGTATAATTGATTCAGTTTGTTATAAAGCAGAAACTAACACCATTGTAAAGCAGTTATACTCCAATAAAGATGTAAAAAAAAATTTTTTTTAATTTTTTTAAAATCAAAGGAAGATGACATTCTTTTTATTTCTTTTATTCATTTAGTTTTGGCCGTGTTGGGTCTTCGTTGCTGCACACGGGCTTTCTCTAGTTGCGGCGAGCGGGGACTACTCTTCGTTGTGATGTGCGGGCTTCTCATAGCAGTGGCTTCTCTTGTTGCGGAGCACAGGCTCTAGGCACGTGAGCTTCAGTAGTTGTGGCACATGAGCTCAGTAGTTGTGGCTAGCGGGCTCTGGAGCGCAGGCTCAGTAGTTGTGGTGTGCAGGCTTAGTTGCTCTGCAGCACGTGGGATCTTCCCGGACCAGGGCTCGAACCTGTGTCCCCTGCACTGGCAAGCAGATCCTTAACCACTGCACCACCAGGGAAGTCCAAAGGAAGATGACATTCTAATCTTCCAGGCCGTATCTGCTTTGTGTAGCAGTAAGAAAGGTTTTATGCTTCATCATTCAAGTGTTTTGTGGCATAACGTCAGAGATAATGTGTGTTAGATATTCAGAAATGGCTAAATGACTGGTTTTTCATAGCTTAAGAGTCTGTCTAGCAGTCTGAAGACACCACAAAATCAGGCTCTGGCTCAGACTTACCTCCATTTCTATCCATTTCTGCCTTCAACCAATGAAGTTTTGGGTGGTTTTATGGGCTGCTTCATTAAGTGCTGTTTGTGAATGTTTTCATTTTTCCAAAGTAACAACATCAGCTTCCTTTAAAAACGTTGATAAGGATGTACAATAAATCCTAAAGAAACTTCAAAGTCATGCTATCGATATTTATGAAGTTCCATTAAAAACACAGTGGTGAAGAAAACATTCATTTCCTTTCCCCAGATGAATGGGATTAATGTCAGGAAATTTCTGAGAAGATGTATCTTGTGTGATTTTCCTCAGGCTTTCATTTTGCGTTACTTATATGTGGTGTGAGTTCAATGTCTGGAAAGAGGTTTTTCAGGTCAGTAGCTCTGATGGTGTTCGTCCAGAGAATGGGGGTGAGCACATCATGAGAAGGGAGCTGAGAAGGCCACACACCAGCAGCCTCTTTACCTGGCTTTTGAAAGACAACTCCACTGCCTTAGTAGAGGGATTATGGAGGGATGGAAAGAAGTAATTGGCAACTCGTCAATTAACAACTTGATTCATTTCTGTTAACCCTTAAGTGACACCAGCCATAAATGCAGATTTCTGTCATGGAGAGCAGACACCACGCAGGGCCCTTAGACCCTGTCGCAGGTATTTAGACACCATTCTTGAGGCTCAAGAAATGGGCCCCTGTGTCCTCGCCATCTTGCCTTCCCACCTCCTGTCTAATCACAGGGAATGTTCACTGTTTCAGGAGATACAGAGTTTGCTCACCAACTGGAAGGGGCCAGACCTGACCAGCTACGGGGAGCTAGTTCTCGAGGGGACCTTCCGCCTCCAGCGGGCCAAGAATGAGCGGACGCTCTTCCTCTTTGACAAGCTGCTTCTCATCACCAAGAAGAGAGACGACACGTTTACGTACAAAGCTCACATCCTGGTAAGTCCGAATAGAGGCCCCGGGCGAGGACTGGGGCGCCGGTTCCATCCTCTTGCGAGCCTGCCTCCCCCTCTCTGCCCGCCCCTCCAGTGCGGCAACCTCATGCTGGTGGAAGTGATCCCGAAGGAGCCCCTCAGCTTCAGCGTCTTCCACTACCAGAACCCCAAGCTGCAGCACACGGTTCAGGTACCAGCACCCCCTCGCCTCCCTGCCCTTGTGCGTCATGCCTGGAGGCCTTTGCAGGACTTTCTGGCCACCCCACGTGTGTCCCATCCAGTCAGAGGGTCTTAGGAGTGTCTGTGTCTTGTGACTGGTGGGGTGGCGTGACTGTCCACATCTCCTCCTGGCAGGCGAAGTCGCAGCAAGACAAACGCCTGTGGGTTCTGCACCTGAAGAGGCTGATCCTGGAGAATCATGCGGCGAAGATTCCAGCTAAGGTAAGGCCGTGAGGGCAGCAAACAGTAAAACTGAAAGGAATTCAAGTCCCAGAAAGACAGCCTGACGGCAGCAAATGTGCATCTTCAAAATTAAGACAGTTGAGAGATAGGCTACGTAAGGATCAACCGGACCATCCATTGGTACTGAGAAGATTCATCTGTAGGGAGATTCGGTGGAGAGTTTTTGATTAGTTGTTGTTGTTCCTTTTGAGGATTGAAAGAAGAAAAATAAGGAAGAGACTGTAAGGGAATTTCTAGAGAACTAGTAGAAAATAAAGGCACTTATGGGAATTATTCAAAGGTGTGCTAAGCACCTAGGGTGAATAAAGCTGGCTTAGGCTCTGTGGGAAGCAAGACCCAGACTCAGCCGTGAAGGAATTTGCAGACCAGGGAGCTGGTCATATAAATGATATGATGAACTAATAGAGGTGTAAGCCAAGTATCGTGGAAGAATAAAGTGTTCGATTTTACAGTCGAGTGAGGAGAGGAAGGAAAATGCCTGTCTCCTTAGTCTTGAAGAATGAGGAATTTTCTTATTAAGCGGGGGAAAAGAAAAAGGGAAACCAAGCTGAGAGAACAGCGTAACCAAAAAACAAGGAGGTGTGAACAGGGGCCCTGTGTTCACAGCACACAGACTGTGCCCGGAAGGAAAGGTCGAGTCCTCAGGAGATGGAGTAGGACGTGAAACTAGAAAAGTGGAAGGCAGTCAGCCGGCCTTTGAAGGGCTTTGAACACAAACACTGAGGAGCCTGGGTTTTCATGGTGGGAAACTACTGAAGGTGGGGGGGGGGGGTGTTGGCATGGGCCGCCCTGTGCTCTGAGAGTGTAACTTTGGGACAGTGTGACGGTTCAGCTGGTGGAGTGTGAGTGGCGGCAGCAGAAGAATTAGCCGGCTTCCGCAGTGGCCTAGAGGAGAGACGAGGGGCACTGCCAGGGAGCATAAGAGAAGGGGGAGAAGCAGAGCCCATCGTGGAAGCACAGGGAACAGGATTTTGCCCACCAAGTGCATGAGAGGGAGAAATAAAAGTCAAGGGTGAGTCAGGAGTTGCGCCAAGAGGATGATGTTGTGAGTTCCAAGACGGGCTGCCCAGGGGGAGGGACCGATTGGATGGGCCTGAGAGGGAGCAGCAGGAACACATGTGCAGGGGCTGCTCAGCTGCAGGAAGAGACCCAGGTCTCTCCACACAGCCAGTCACCGAAGCCCTGAGATTTGATAGGAGGACCCACACAACGTGTAAAGAAAAGACGGACCCTTGGGAATCCCAACATCTAAGTGACCGGCAAGGGTTGGGGGATTTGCAGAAGAACAAAGGAAGAGCAGCCGAATGAGGCAGTAAGAAAACCGAAGGAGAAAAGTGTAGTAACAAAGGAAGGAATGTCACTGAGAAAGAGTGGAGTAACCATCTCAAAGCCTGCAGAGACGAAGACAGCTTCAAACAGGAAAGTAGATATTAGATTTGGCAACTAAGAGATAAGGGAGAGAGGGCAGTGGGGTTGACAAGAAAGGGAGAAATAAGGAACAGACTGGGTGTAGCCTTCTTTTTTAAACAAAGTTCCGAAGAAATAAACGGTGGTAGTTTGAGGGGAGGTAAGATCAAAGCAAGACGCTTTGCCCTTGTGAAGAATATTGTGGACATGTAGGCTAAGGGGACAGGGAACGGGAACGGGAGACAGTAAAGATAAGAGGTGGAGGGCTTCCCTGGTGGCCCAGTGGTTGGGAGTCCGCCTGCCGATGCAGGGGACGCGGGTTCGTGCCCCGGTCTGGGAAGATCCCACATGCCGCGGAGCGGCTGGGCCCGTGAGCCACGGCCGCTGAGCCTGCGCGTCCGGAGCCTGTGTTCCGCAGCGGGAGAGGCCGCAGCAGTGAGAGGCCCGCGTACCGCCAAATAAAAAAGAGGTGGAGTACCCCTTGGAATGTGACCCCAAGGAGAGGGCTGAATAGGATCATCCTTAACCCCCAAATTTTGGGGATGGGGGCATGTACTGTAAATATAGTCTAATAAAAACATTAGATTGTGCACTTGATGCTGGAAGCTCAAAACTTCTTATTTACTGAAAAAGTATGCAAGAACGGCTAATGCACGCCTCCATATGTTTGCAGTATGGCTTTTGAAAACATTTAAAGGATAGAAGTAATCCCATTGGTCTTAGGAACCAAAAAATTGGTGCGGCTCCATACAAAAGTAATAAATCTATTCACCTCCTCTACACTAATTACACTATTTATATTCACTTTACCAGTAGGTATAGGGGTTAGTCTTGGAAAGGGTCAGAAACATCTTCCCTGAGCTGGGGGAGAAGAAAAATGAGAAAGGATAAACTTTGAGGTGGACTTGAGGGAACTTAAAGGGTTTGTCTTCACTGAAGTCAGTGGTAACGGCATCTACTGGGTGAGTGAAGCAAAGATGGGGCTGGATGTCTGAGGAAAAGTGGAGGGGTTCAGAACACATGCTAAAGAACACAGGCTAGGGACTTCCCTGGTGGCGCAGTGGCTAAGAACCCTCCTGCCATTGCAGGGGACACGGGTTCGATCCCTGGTCCAGGAAGATCCCACATGCCGCAGAGCAACTAAGCCCGTGCACCACAACTACTGAGCCTGCACTCTAGAGCCTGTGAGCCACAACTACTGAGCCCATGAGCCACAACTACTGAAGCCCACGTGCCTAGAGCCCATACTCCACATAAAGAGAAGCCACTGCATTGAGAAGCCCGCACACTGCAACGAAGAGTAGCCCCCGCTCGCCGCATCTAGAGAAAGCCCTTGCGCGGCAACGAAGACCCAATGCAGCCAAAAATAAATAACTTTTTAAAAACCCCAGAAAAGCTAAAAATAAATAACTAAAGAACACAGGCTAGTGAGTCAGTAGGGATGACTACAGTAATCTGTGAAAGGACCCTAGGCCCCCTGAAGCTGGCCACCGTGAATGTGTGTGTTGATTCAGCAACCTCGACACTAGTGTTGAGGAGCCATGGGGCGCATGGGGGTTCCCCAAGGCTGAGGACTGGCAGAGCGGTGAGGTTGAGGTTAAGTGGGCAAGGGAAGACAGTGCCACCTAGCATCCGCCCTGCAGTGACTGAGCATGATTTCCAGGCTGAGTGGAGAGCGAAACCAACCGGGAAGATAGGCACAGGTTGAGGCATAAGTCAGAGAACTGGTTCAGCAAGAGTTACGGTGGAGAGATGGAATATACAGAGATCTGTAATTGAAGAGGGGACTTCCAGAGCCCTGCGGAAAGGGAGGGCACTTCTGGGTGATGATGAGTCTCTGGGGGCGGCTCTGACTGTGTTGCTGTTCTGGAGTGGAGGGAAGGGCCATCAGAAGTAAAGTGGCGAGGAACTAAGGTGAGGGTGGAGAATGGATATCCACGCGTGTGGGGAGATGGTCCGTGCCCAGGCGAGGAGGAATGAACTGGAGCACAGTAAATGGGATGATGCTCGTGAGAGGAGAACTGGGTGGAAAATAAGGAGGATCTAAGATTTCTGAGAAAGGGAAGTCTCTTTGCTCTTTGCACAGTTTTTGAAAAGTATTTGAAGCCTGTTCTCAGGGGCTATCAGCAGTGATTCGGTGCCCAGGCAATGAATGTGCATAGGTGTGTGTGCTTTGACTTAAGCATGAGTCTCATCTCAGGGTGTTCCGAGGTGTCAGGTAGCTCATGCAGAGAGGCGACTGCATTTGCTTCATGGTTAGTCACTTGTTTGCTGGCCTTGTGACTGGCAGTGCCCTTCTGAGCAATGGCAGTGTGTCTTTGATATGCCCCACCTGTTGTTTACCTGTCCCTGGGAAAATCAAAACTGCCAAAGGGCTTCTGAAAAGCGGTTATTGGCCATTACAAAATGAAACTAGCTTACAAACCGTCCTCCTTCTCCCACACTAGGGGTGTGTATTCCAAGCAGTTTTCCCTTTATGTTTTATAATGGTTAATAGAATCACAGTAGAATTGTGCTTTTTTTGTCCAAGTTCCTGACCCATGTAGATGTAAATAGATGTAAACATTCTTTTTTTTTTTTTTTTTTTTTTTAGCTACAGCTTCTTGAGCACACGTACACTGTACTGAGTACTTTATATTCTTATTTCACCCTTAGCAAAACACCTTACAAGAAAGGTCTTATTCTCCCCATTCTAGAGAAATAAAAACAGAGGCTCAGAGAAGGGAAGTAAACTGCCCAAGTTTATGCAACTAGTATCCGACTGAGCCCAGATTCAAACCCAGTTCTTCCTGGATCCAAAGTTGATCTTAACCACATTATTCCTAGGGAAAATGAAAACACACTTATTTAATATACTTTATCCACTATGAGCTTACAATAATTTTCTATTTTATTTAAGCAGGATTATTACTAAGTTGAAGTTTTCTCTCTTCTCAAGACTGTTTCTTAAGTTATTTTCTTGAAGCTTTCAAACTATATTTACTCCTATCAAATAAAAGAATTACATAATGGGAACAAACATCAAAAAAGGTACCACCGTTCTTCTGTTAACACAGCTGTAGAGGTTAGCTTCCTCGTAACCTCCTTCCATTCCTTTAATTCAGTGATAGTCTCTGGCTGACCTCTAGTGGAAAAATGTGGGAATAGACTTTGTTTGAAATTAAATGTCAAGACAAGAAAAAAAAATACTGAGTTCTCAGAGGCAAGTTTATAGATACCAAGAAACTTTCTGGAAATTAGCCATATGACCCATCTATATACGTGGTATATAAACTAAATTTCATCCAGATTAGTTGGGACTAAGGTTCAGGTGGAGACTGTTGCATTTTATACATTTGCATGGTTCTGCCAGTGCACTTCACGGAAACTGAGCTAATGTTTGTGTCTGAAATTAACTTCAACTAGTAACCTCAAACTCTGAGTGTATGATAAAAATATCAGTGTCATAAAAATCTAAGCATTTGTTTTCTCAAAACTAAGGTGACTGTATTGTTTTGTGGTTTTATTTATTTATTTATTTATTTGGTTGCCCCTTAGCCCAGACATATTTACTGTGATATCATCACATACTGTGACAAAGTATTAGTAAAATTATTATTATTATTATTTTATTTATTTATTTATTTATTTTGCGGTACGCGGGGCTCTCACTGTTGTGGCCTCTCCCGTTGCGGAGCACAGGCCCCGGATGCGCAGGCTCAGCGGCCATGGCTCACGGGCCCAGCCGCTCCGCTGCATGTGGGATCTTCCCGGACCGGGGCACGAACCCGTGTCCCCTGCATCGGCAGGCGGACTCTCAACCACTGCGCCACCAGGGAAGCCCGTAAAATTATTTTTAAAGTTATTTTTAGCATAATGTTTGTAGGTTCCATTACACTACCTTGAAAACTGAAAATGACATGAAAGAGGTGAGAAAACCTAATTTTTTTCTTCTTTGAATCTCCGGCAAGATGATTCATGTTAAGGCCATTAACTTATCTTTTCACTGTTCCCTAAACATTGATAACATATGGCAATAATTGCACAAAAAGAAGCCTCAAAGCAGTAAAGTTCAGAAGCTCGGGGACTGAGTCGGGGAGAAGTTTGCATGCAGAGAAAGCAAGAGTCAAGGTCATCAGGGCCAGTCCCCTGCGGGAGTAAATGGTAACTAACTTGGGTTGAGTGCCTGTCATTTGGTCCTGGTAGCAACTTTGAAAGGTCGCTCCTATCTTACCATCTTAAGGTCGAAGAAACGCATGCAGGAATGTGAGAGCACCTGCCTAGTTAAGTGCTAGAGCCAGGATCACAAACCATGTCCTCCAGGGTCCTCCTGCCACACCGCAGCTCTTTCTCTCCCTCTGGGAGATTCTAGGACACACACAAGTGATGGTAGGTACAGGGGTGCTGGGAGAGTCAGCTGATGATAATCGCATAATATTTGGAAGGACAGGGGAACGGTCCAGCAACTATTTTGCATTCAGCTCAAAAGACTTATAATGCCCCAATGATATGGGGAGGGCTGCTGCTGTAGATCCTAGGCCCTGTCCCTTGAGCCTTTGGTTCCATAGATCAGGGCTGGATTCAGTAGACTAGGGTTGGGTAGCAGGAATCTAGATTTTTTGATGCATTGCTCAGCCAGGTTTTTTTTTTTTTTTTTTTGCGGTACGCGGGCCTCACACTGCTGTGGCCTCTCCCGTTGCGGAGCACAGGCTCCGGACACGCAGGCTCAGGGGCCATGGCTCACGGAACCAGCCGCTCCGCGGCATGTGGGATCTTCCCTGACCGGGACACGAACCCGTGTCCCCTGCATCGGCAGGCGGACTCTCAACCACTGCGCCACCAGGGAAGCCCTCAGCCAGGTTTTTGAACCTTTAGTGAAAGTTTCTTTCTCTCTCTCCCTCTTATTTTCCCTTCCTCCTCCTCCTCCTTACCTGTGTCTCCTTCCCCTTCCCTCCCTCCTTTCCTTCCTTCTTTCTTTCCAGGTGAGGGCTGTAAGCTTAGCTCTGGGGCACCAGTGGTGCAGCGTCTACCACCCACACGAGGACGCTCATCTGTTTGAATCCCTTGAACTATGTGTTAATGCCTAAAAGAAATGAGTTTGGTGTTTTTTTTAAGCTTTTCCAAAACCACTCATTCAGGTGGGATAAGACCTGTATTAGGATTGGTAGTTTAAAGAAGAAACAAAAAAAGGTCATTGCAATTATAGCTACACCTTCTTTCTTTCAGGCCAAGCAAGCAATACTTGAAATGGATGCCATTCGTAAGTTTTGTTTTCTACACAATTTGAAATCTCATGGTCTCCTTGTATCTCTCAAGTTTCTACAAGTTTATGGAAAATGTCAACTGTGAGAAAGTAGCAGCTCTCTATTCACTGTTTTAACAAACAGAGCCAGCAGACAGTATACCCCTCTTCCTAACCCACTGGCTTGTTTCTACAATGATTTCTCGGTTCATCTGTGAGCTCCCAGATGGCTTGCCACTGGTCTCTGCATCAACTCACAATGTAAGATACGCTTCCAGGGTCACCCTTGCCCCACCTCTGCCACCGCCAAAAATGAAGGTCCCACAATGCATTTCCCACCTCACTCCATTAGCGGAAAATCTATGTTGATTATCTGCAATAATCACGCTAACTAGATAGGCATTGGTTTTCCAGATGCAGGTCACATTTTAAAATTACAACTGCCCCACATATGTTATTGTGTCTCTGGACTTCTCATAGCAGTCAGAGAATAAGTATAAGTGAGGTCTTATAAAATAAGACCTGTTCGAAGCACTTATCACATCCTTGTTATCTCCCAGATTAAATAGAATTTAAAAAGAAGCAATAGCTTTAAAGACTTACCGCCAGGTCTGACAGAAACTTTTACTTAAAACTTTCTAAATAACTTACTTTTGAGGAATCTTTCCCCAAGAGCAAACACTGATTCACTTACCCCACCCTACTCCAACCCACCCCCCCAGCCTGCTGGTTGTTAATTCTCCAGGGGGGGGTGGAAATAAAGAAATATTACTGAAGTAGAAAAATGAGCACCGCCACTGTCACTGAGATTCCCCACTGCATGTCCATCAGATCCCGAGAAATGATGCAAGATGATCCCCACCAGAGAGCTGGGCTGGGGCTCCTTTGCCTTGTGTTCTCTGAATCCGCTCATTTTATTCAGTGGAAATCTCTCGAAGATTCTTTTTACTGAGGTATAGTTGATTTAAAGTATTATATAAGTTATATGTGTACAACAATTTTTAAAGATTATACTCTAGCTGTAGTTTTTATGAAATATTAGCT
>RJWK010071513.1:0-10673 GCA_004363435.1 Platanista minor
AAAAAAAAAAAAAAAAAAAAAAGATGAGAAAAAAAAAGGAGGGGGGAGACCTTGGCTGTGGAGGGTGATGCCTAAGCAAGGGTGAGGTTTGGGTGGTGGGTGGGGCCTGTGCTTAGGACCCACAGGGCTGGAAAAGGCCCTGGGGGCTGTGGGGGGTGGAGCTTAGGCTCAAGGAACAGCTCATCAGGCTCCCTGGGCCGAGTGGGCAAAGCAGTCACCCTCCATTTCTCTCCCCCTTCTCCCAGACAGCTCCTCCTGACTCCCTCTCCTGTTCCCCCCTTGGCCTCCTTCCTATGCCCCCAAGGACCCATGTGGCATGGATGGGGCTTTGGGAGGGGGTGGGTACTGGCTTGGGAGCTCAGCAGGCTCCCCGGCCTGAGTGGGCTAGGCGATCACCCTCCGCTCCTCTCCCACTCTTCCCGGAGAGTCTCTCCTGCCTGCCTCTCCTGATCTCCCCAGCCTCAGGGGGACCGATTCTATCTGGCCTTCACTTCTCCTCTCCTGTCAGTCCCCCTACATTCTACTGGTTCACTTTGGGGTTCCTCCCGTCTTGTTGGGTGTTAGAGTTCCCCACCAGTGGCCGGCAGCTGCCCTAGTTATGGGGAGACGCTAACTCCATGTCTTCACACACTGTCATCTTGACTCCGTCTCCTCTGCTTTAGTTTTGAAAGGAAATGTAATGCTAGTAAACTTAGTAGTTTCATGGTTGAAGATATTTTTACTACTTACTTTTTTTAAAGATACAATTTTATTTTCCATTTTAAGTTTCTTACTGACTTTGTGGTATGTAACCTAAGGCACTTCTACTCATGTAATTTAGAAAGTACCATCAATTAAATCACAGAGAAAAATACTTTCCTTGGCAGAAGTATTTGGCAAGAATACCATTTCTTCCTTTCTATTTTTTTTTTATCTAAGGGACAATATCATTTAAGGAAAGTTTTTTTAATTGAAGTATTGTTGATTTACAATGTTGTGTTAATTTCTGCTGTACAGCCAAGTGATGCAGTTATACATATATATACATTGTTTTTCATATTTTCCATTATGGTTTATCACAGGATATTGAATATAGTTCCCTGTGCTCTACAGTAGGACCTTGGGTTTTTTTGTTTTTTGGGGTTTTTTTTTTGAGGTACGTAGGCCTCTCACTGTTGTGGCCTCTCCCATTGTGGAGCACAGGCTCCGGATGCGCAGGCTCAGTGGCCATGGCTCATGGACCCAGCCGCTCCGCGGTATGTGGGATCCTCCAGGACCGGGGCAGGAACCTGTGTCCCCTGCATCGGCAGGCGGACTCGCAACCACTGCGCCACCAGGGAAGCCCAGGACCTTGTTGCTTATCCATTCTATATATATAATAGTTTGCATCTGCTAGCCCCAAACTCCCACTCTATCCCTTCCCCACACCCCCTAAAGAAAGTTTTAAATGAACAAATTCATGGATCATCTACAATCAGAAATATTATACATTTTCCTTGGTCTCTAATAACTTGGATGTATATTGTCTTATCTAATGGTAATCAACATTTAGATTTTAGAACCTATTTTATGTTTTGATTTTAACACTAATATGTCATTTATTTATTTTATAAAAAGATTTATTTATTTTTGGCTGCGTTGGGTCTTAGTTGCAGCACACAGGATCTTCGTTGAGGCATGCGGGATGTTTTGTTGCGGCTCGGAGGCTCTTCCTTGTGTGCGGGCTTCTCTCTAGTTTTGGCATGCGAGTTTTCTCTTCTCTAGTTGTGGCGTGCAGGCTCCAGCACACAAGGGCTCTGTAGTTGTGGCACAGAGGTTCCAGTGAGTGGGCTCTGTAGTTTGCGACACGCAGGTTCTAGTTGAGGCACGTGAGCTCAGTAATTGTGGCATGCGGGCTTAATTGCCCTGCAGCATGTGGGATCTTAGCTCCCTGACCAGGGATCAAACCCACGTCCCCTGCATTGTAAGGCAGATTCTTTACATTGGACAACCAAGGAAGTCTCTAATATGTCATTTATTTTCATTCATATTGCCTTCTTAAATAGTAATTTAAAATATTATATTGTATTCCATCAGGTTGATATGCTGAAACTTACTAATTTATTCTTTCACCAGAAGAATTTAAATTCTCAGTACTTGATTTCCATTCCTCTTTCATATCCCTGATTTTCTGTTAATGCCATGTTTATTTCTGGAAAAGTTTGTATCCCTAGAGGATTATTTTGCCTTGGCAGCTAATTGTCACAATAAAGCATTAGTAGAATAATTTGCTGCAGCAAATATAATTTGTCTATTTTTTTTTAACACCATCTCAGAGATTCACCCTAGTGTCTGTCATGGCCAGTGCAGGTAACATGGTAATCACAACCCAAATGGGAAATGAGAACACCACCTATTCCTTATAAGCATGGGCCTGATGGTTCCTCACCAGAACTAGCCTGTCATTCACTTCCCACCTGCACGGGGGAGAGGAATCCCATTCAGATGAGTCACTTCTGCCTCAGCTCTTACAGGGAATGATAGAGACAGACTCTTCTGAAATTTTTTTTTTCTCCTTTGATGCTCATTGTCATGTTTTTCTCATTTTTCCTTCTATTTTTTCTATATACGGCATCTTCTTTTCCAACAGTTATCATTGATCTGTCCTGTTTTCTTTCTTCTTTTTCTCGTTTTTTTTCATTTCATTTTTTTTTTACCACATTGCATATCTTTTCTTAGTCTCTTTCACGCTTCTTTTCTCACCCACATCTCTCCATCATTTTAAATTTTTTTTCTGATTTTATCTCATTCTCTTTTCTTTGAGGTGTCATAGCACAATATTAGAAGAGCTGTATCTAGCGTCAGGTTTTCTGGGTTAAATCTCACTTCTACCACTTACTAGATGTATGACCTTGGGCAAGGTATATGTTCTTATCTGTAAAACAGGAATAAAAACAGTAATTCCCCCATAAAGTTGTTGTGAAGATTAAATAAATTATTACAGATAAATTGTTTAGAAGTGTGCTTGGCCCATAAGGGTCTACTATTAATATTCTCATTGCTTTACACCCTTCATTTGTAGCTCCTTTTAATTCTCTTTGGCACCTCTGTCATTTTCTTCAGTGACACCTTTTTTTCCTCTGTTGATAGCCTAACATGGGTTTATTTTTTAAATTGCTTTGCTTTTACTTGTGTTCTATTACACTCTTTTTTGCTCTTTTAATTCATTTCTATCTTTTCCTGTGTACAGAAAAGTTTTACAGTTATAATTTCCTTTCTTTCTCTAATTCTTTTTTTTTTTAACAGGTTTGTGGGGTTTTTTTGTTTGTTTTTAATTAATTAATTTATTTATTTATGACTCTGTTGGGTGTTCGTTTCTGTACGAGGGCTTTCTCTAGTTGTGGCAAGCAGGGACCACTCTTCATCGCGGTGTGCGGGTCTCTCACTATCGCGGCCTCTCTTGTTGCGGAGCACAGGCTCCAGATGCGCAGGCTCAGTAATTGTGGCTCATGGGCCCAGTTGCTCCGCGGCATGTGGGATCTTCCCAGACCAGTGCTCAGACCCGTGTCCCCTGCATTGGCAGGCAGATTCTCAACCACTGTGCCACCAGGGAAGCCCTTTCTCTAATTCTTTACCTCTCTTTAATGTCCTTAAGTCCATTTTATTCATCATAGGAATGCATCCTTTTCTAGGTTTTACATTTACTGTATTGTTTGTTTTAAAACCTCTTCTTTTATTGTTTATTCATCATTTAATAATCTGGCTTAGTTATCCTTAGAGGTGACATTTTTTCACATATTCTCTTGTGTGTTTTACATTTCATTTCTGCTCCTCTGTCTCCCATTCCCTTTATAGTTTTATAATGTTATATATCATTTTGCATTTTTATTGATGTTTTTCTTCTTTCATCTATTTATCTTGAGATATTTCTATGTATGAATACTTCTCTCCTCTTTATTTCTTTGAATATAAGTTTTCTTCTATCGTTTGCTGTGTTTTTTCCCCAAATCACTCTCTTGATCACTTTATCCTAACTTATTTTCAATTCAATAAATTTGTTTCTCTAGATAGTCTATTTTTTTCTTATCTCACAAACCCCCTTTACCTTATATTCTTTACCCATATTCCCCCTATATTTTTCACATTCTTTTCTCTCCTCTTTTTTCTCCATTATAATTTGACTTCTCACTTGCTCTCAATATTTGCTCTTAAATTATCACCTATATTTTTTCTTATTATGTTGATAGGTTAAAAAATATCTTCTATGGGATAATCATATCTCTGTTAGCTCAGAAACAGATCTTTCCTATATGGAGCTCAGTTTCCAGTAGAAGCAGCAGAAACCCCAGATACTTTTAGTAGTGTGATAAATGCTATGGGAAAGACAGATGAAAATTCCTCAAGAAGATAAGAAAAGTCTTACATGGAACAGTTTCTAACTTTTAGTGCTAAATTATTTCACCCAATTTATTTTCCTTTTTTATACTTATTTTTTTCCACTAAATATTCCATTACCCTAGGAGTAAATGTTTCTATTCCATAGAAGAATGTCTATAGTGCTATAGAAATTTATATTAATAACATTCTAAATTCTAAATAAAGATATATTCTATAGACTGCATAGAGGACTTTGTGAATTACTGTTACAATTGAAATTATCACACTTTTTAAGGAGATGAAATTCATAATACAGTATTCTTAAAACTTTTGAAAGTAAAATGTAAATGTGAGGCTTACTATTTTAAAAAGCTAAAAGGAAATTTTCAAATTTGATAACTTACCCTGCCAGATATTTGACTACATTTAAGCAACAATAAATAAACATGTGTAATGATGATTGGCTAACAATTCAATTATTCAATGGAAAGTAGTTCATTAAAAAGCAGATCAGAGGAATTATAAGCAACCTGTATATAATAATTTAGCATTAAGAATTTGGAAAGAGGACTTCCCTGGTGGGGCAGTGGTTGAGAGTCCGCCTGCCAATGCAGGGGACACGGGTTCGTGCCCCGGTCTGGGAAGATCCCACATGCCGTGGAGCAGCTGGGCCCATGAGCCATGGCCGCTGAGCCGCAATGGGAGAGGCCACAACAGTGAGAGAGAGGCCCGCATACAGAAAAAAAAAAAAAAAAAATTTGGAAAGAATAGTCTGTATATGTGTGCTGTCCAGAATGGTAGCCACTAGCCAGTGAGTACCTGAAATGTGTCTAATTCCAACCAAGATGTGCTTTCAGTATAAAATACACACTGAACTTTGGAGACTTAGAATTGAAAAAGAATCTAAAACGTCTCTATTTTTATATTGATTATATGTTGAAATAATATTTGGATATATTGAGTCAAATAAAATACATGGTTAAATTATTTTATTTCCAATTATTTTTACCTTTTATTTTTTAATTGAAGGATAGTTGATTTACAATGTTAGTTTCAGCTGTGCAGCAAAGTGGTTCAGTTATACATATGTATTTAAATCTATTCTTCAGATTCTTTTCCATTATAGGTTACTACAGGGTACTGAATATGGTTCTTTGTGCTATACAGTAGGTCCTCATTTATTTTATACATAGCAGTGTGTATATGTTAATCCCAAACTCCTAATTTATCCCTCCCCCCGTTTCTATTTATTTTTTTAAATGTATCTAGTATAAACTTAAAATGACAATATAACTTACATATTTTATTATTGAGTAGTGCAGTGCTAGATAATTGTAGGTGAGGTGATGTGTCTCTGTCTCCTTTGTATTGGGTTCACCATCATATGCCCCACTTTAAGCACTCTGCTTTCATCAGTCCAGAAGTATGTGCAGACATGTACATATTAATACATAATCAGTTCCTGTAAATTCATTCCTCAAATCCTTTTCTCTTGTATAGTAATTCAGAAGTCTATTTAACGTGCACGAATTTTGTGTGATATTCCTTGGTCTGATTTTGTCTTTTTTATTCAGTGCTATTTTTTCAGATTTTTATATATTAATGATTTAAGTCTAAATCATTCTAACTTCACATTTTTTATTTGCAGCATTCACATTCATATTCATCTATATATGAATTGGTGAATTGTTGTTTCATGTCCTTGTAACTGATGTATCAGATGGTATGTACATATTAAATTCAATAAACACTTCCAAACTACACTCTAGAATTAACATACTAGTTTACTACACCACAAATAGTATCTGAAAGTTTCTATTTTCCCACATCCTCACTAGCTCTTGAGATTATCTGACTGATGTTCTTGTCAGCATAATGATGAAATACAGTATCTTCCTGTTCTTCTAATATGCATTTTTGTAATTGCTACTGGAGTTAAAAATAGTTTCAAAGCTTATCTGATCATTGGGTAACCCCTTCTATGAATTATTGTTCCATAGATTGTCCAGTTGTCTTTGGGTACCCTGTCTTTCTCTTATAGATTTAAAGGAGATATTAGCATATTGAGGAGATGATAATAATACATTTTCAGTTCAGGATGCATTGCAAATATATCACTGTGTCTCCTACTTTTTGATTTTCCATTGCATAACTCTTGGTAGGGGATATTTTATATGAACATATACATACACACATATATGTACATATATACATATATCTATATGTATGTATATGTATACATATATACTAATATATACACACACTTATAATTCCAGATTAAAATCAGGTTAATTGTTACTAAATAACTGATAGAAATCTTAGAAATAAATCTCAGAAGTTAGCAGGTAACTTTCTTATTTTAAAATCAACAAATGCCAAAGGACAAAATAATTTTGTGTATAGTAAATTAGGTTCAATAACTTAGAGAAAATATATGAACAAAATTTAATGGCAACATATATTGAAACATATAAGTTGAATTGAATATATTTATTCAATAAATTTAATATATTTATTGAATATATTGAATATATTGAATATATTCATAAATTGAATTATTAAATTTAATAAATTTATTAAATATGCAAAATATATCAGCCATACAAATGTGCAAATCATTTAAAATCAACACTTTGGTTTTTAAATTTTTTTCACACACACTATATTTTATTTTTACAAGAGACAAATAAACTGACAGCAAGCATTGTAAATGGATGACCACAACAAAAGCAAAAATGATTGCAATTACAAAACACGAAACACACTCATACTATGTCATAATATTGACATTCAGTCCAGTAATCCTCCACTGTAACAGCTCCTTTACTTTGCAATGAATATTGATTTGTATATTTGTTGCCTCTGAGTCCTTGTGGGATTTTTTTTTTATTCAAACAGAAAGTCACAAAAATTATAATCATCCTCATCAGTTCACTCAGTCCCATGTAATTAAATTTTTTTTCATCTTGATCTTTTGTTAGCACTTTTATGAATTCATCAGTTTTCCATTAGAGTTCTGAAAATGCTTATTCATTCAGTTCAGCAGTATAATCAGTTACCAGAAACCTGTACTTGTCAGAGTCTTTTCCATCAATTCCTTGAAGATGAAACCCTTTTATAGGAACATTTTTGAAAAAGCATCAGAGTACACCCAGAACTGTCTGTAAATGACAAAAGACTTAAAAATGACCATGTGATTTGGTAAAAGTTCATAATGATTCAATTGACAAGGAAATTTAGTTATTTCTGAGATATACATTTTAAAGTAATAACTAGAATTATAACTTATAACATTATACCAGAACATATAAGATTTTTAGAAATTTCATGTAATGTCTGAAACATTTATATTAACATATTTCCATACAAATAACCCAAAGAAAGTTTAGTATTGTTTTTTGTTTGTTTTTTTATACTGCAGGTTCTTATTAATCATCAATTTTATACACATCAGTGTATACATGTCAATCCCAATCGCCTGATTCAGCACACCACCATCCCCACCCCACCATGGTTTTCCCCCCTTGGTGTCCATATGTTTGTTCTCTACATCTGTGTCTCAACTTCTGCCCTGCAAACCGGTTCATCTGTGCCATTTTTCTAGGTTCCACATACATGTGTTAATATGCGATATTTGTTTTCCTTTTTCTGACTTACTTCACTTTGTATGACAGTCTCTAGGTCCATCCATGTCTCAACAAATGACTCAATTTCGTTCCTTTTTATGGCTGAGTAATATGCCATTGTATATATGTACCACAACTTCTTTATTCATTCATCTGTCAATGGGCATTTAGGTTGCTTCCATGACCTGACTATTGTAAATAGTGCTGCAATGAACATTGGGGTGCATGTGTCTTTTTGAATTATGGTTTTCTTGGGTATATGCCCAGTAGTGGGATTGCTGGATTATATGGTAATTCTATTTTTAGTTTTTTTAAGGAACCTCCATACTGTTCACCATAGTGGCTGTATCAATTTACATTCCCACCAACAGTGCAAGAGGGTTCCCTTTTCTCCACACCCTGTCCAGCATTTGTTGTTTGTAGATTTTCTGATGATGCCCATTCTAATTGGTGTGAGGTGATACCTCATTGTAGTTTTGATTTGCATTTCTCTAATAATTAGTGATGTTGAGCAGCTTTTCATGTGCTTCTTGACCATCTGTATGTCTTCTTTGGAGAAACGTCTATTTAGGTCTTCTGCCCATTTTTGGATTGGGTTGTTTGTTTCTCTAATATTGAGCTGCATGAGTTGTTTATATATTTTGGAGATTAATCCTTTGTTGATTCGTTTGCAAATATTTTCTCCCATTCTGAGGGTTGCCTTTTCATCTTGTTTATGGTTTCCTTTGCTGTGCAAAAGCTTTGAAGTTTCATTAGGTCCCATTTGTTGATTTTTGTTTTTATTTCCATTACTCTAGGAGGTGGATCAAAAAAGATCTTGCTGTGATTTATGTCAAAGAGTGTTCTTTCTATATTTTCCTCTAAGAGTTTTATAGTGTCTGGTCTTACATTTAGGTGTCAAATCCATTTTGAGTTTATTTTTGTGTATGGTGTTAGGGAGTGTTCTAATTTCGTTTGTTTGTTTTTTTTTGGGGGGTACGTGGGCCTCTCACTGTTTAGGCCTCTCCCATTGCGGAGCACAGGCTCCAGACGCGCAGGCTCAGCGGCCATGGCTCATGGACCCAGCCGCTCCGCGGCATGTGGGATCTTCCCGGACTGGGGCATGAACCTGTGTCCCCCGCATCGGCAGGTGGACTCTCAACCACAGCGCCACCAGGGAAGCCCTAATTTCATTCTTTTACATGTACCTGTCCAGTCTTCCTAGCACCACTTATTGAAGAGACTGTCTTTTCTCCATTGTATATCTTTGCCTCCTTTGTCATAGATTAGTTGACCATAGGTGGGTGGGTTTATCTCTGGGCTTTCTATCTTGTTCCATTGATCTATGTTTCTGTTTTTGTGCCAGTACCATAGTGTTTTGATTACTGTAGCTTTGTAGTATAGTCTGAGGTCAGGGAGTCTGATTCCTTCAGCTCTGTTTTTTTCCCTCAAGACTGATTTGGCTGTTCAGGGTATTTTGTGTCTCCATACAAATTTTAAGATGATTTGTTCTCGTTCCGTACAAAATGCCATTGGTAATTTGATAGGGATTGCATTGAATCTGTAGATTGCTTTGGGTAGTATAGTCATTTTCACAATATTGATTCTTCTAATCCAAGAACATGGTATATCTCTCCATCTGTTGGTGTCATCTTTAATTTCTTTCATCAGTGTCTTACAGTTTTTTGCATACAGGTCTTTTGTCTCTCTAGGTAGGTTTATTCCGAGGTATTTTATTCTTTTTGTTGCAGTGGTAAATGGGAGTGTTTCCATAATTTCTGTTTCAGATTTTTCTTCATTAGTGTATAGGAATGCAAGAGATTTCTGTGCATTAATTTTGTATCCTGCAACTTTACCAAATTCATTGATTAGCTCTAGTAGTTTTCTGGTGGCATTTTTAGGATTCTCTATGTATAGTATCATGTCCTCTGCAAACAGTGACAGTTTTACTTCTTTTCCAATTTGTATTCCTTTTATTTCTTTTTCTCCTCTGATTGCCGTGGCTAGGACTTCCAAAACTATGTTGAATAATAGTGGTGAGAGTGGATATCCTTGTCTTGTTCCTGATCTTAGAGGAAATGCTTTCAGTTTTTCACCATTGAGGACGATGTTGGCTGTGGGTTTGTCATATATGGCCTTTATTATGTTGAGGTAGGTTCCCTCTATGCCCACTTTCTGGAGAGTTTTTATCATAAATGGTGTTGAATTTTGTCAAAAGCTTTTTCTGCATCTATTGAGATGAGCATATGGTTTTTATTCTTCAGTTTGTTAATATAGTGTATCACATTGATTGATTTGCATATATTGAAGAATCCTTGCATCCCTGGGATAAATCCCACTTGATCATGGTTTATGATCCTTTTAATGTGTTGGATTCTGCTTGCTAGTGTTTTGTTGAGGATTTTTGCATCTATATTCATCAGTGATATTGGTCTGTAATTTTCTTTTTTTGTAGTGTCCGTCTGGTTTTGGTATCAGGATGATGGTGGCCTCATAGAATGAGTTTGGGACTTTTCCTTCCTCTGCAATTTTTTGGAAGAGTTTGAGAAGGATGGGTGTTAGCTCTTCTCTAAATGTTTGATAGAATTCACCTGTGAAGCCATCTGGTCCTGGACTTTTGTTTGTTGGAAGATTTTTAATCACAGTTTCAATTTCATTACTTGTGATTGGTCTGTTCATATTTTCTGTTTCTTCCTGGTTCAGTCTTGGAAGGTTATACCTTTCTAAGAATTT
>RJWK010071514.1:0-10673 GCA_004363435.1 Platanista minor
TTAACGAATTACATTTGTCTGAGATTTTGGATGGACGTGCATTTGGGGGACAATACTATTTAACCCAGTACAGCCCTCTTCTAATTTCCCATTGTTCATGTACTATAAGCTCGGACATCACTATAGCCAAGCATCGCCTCCTCTTCCCCAGAGTCTGGAGTCAACCTGAGCCCTCCGTTGTCAAGCTGGCTCTAGCCCCCAGATTTCTTAGTGAGGAAATGTTACTGTCTCTACTGTAAAAGGTATATGAAGAAAGCCTTGCCATGTCTCTCTCCTCTAACGCACACAAAGATGGAGCAGGCTGGGGATTCCTGACCTGTGGCCCGCTCCCAGCAGGGCCCTGAGATGGGGGTCACAAGGGCTCACCTGTAGGTAGTAATTCCTAGTGCCTAGAATTATTTTCTGGCTCTTTGTACCAAATAAAAGCTACCCACCAAACTGAGACCCCCCCCCCCAAAATCTGTTAAAATGAAGTATGAAAACTCATGCTATTTTGGATTTCAGAGTATGTGTGCTTGCTGATAAATGTATTGAATTTCCACAGACCAGATGCTTCTTTTTCTCATTTTTTTTCCCTTTTCAACATGCTGAATTGGAGTCATTTGCTGGTAATTTAGCCATGAGGTATAATTTTTGCCCCTTCCTGATTTTTCATTTTTCATTTGCAGACTTCCACTTGACCTACTTATTAGGGAGTTAAGGCTTAAAAGCTGTCAGTCTCCAGTGCCTTTCACACCCTGTGCAAAGCCACTCAGAGATGTGTGCCTTCTTCCCATTGAGTTCTGTGGGGCAGAGATACTCGCCTGTGCCTCCCTCAGTGGCCGTGTTCTCCATATCGTGACGATGTTCTAAATATCTCTTGCCAACATCTTGACTTATTTGGTGTGTACCTCAGAAGTTTTTCAGTCACCTCTTGTTCTGATGTTGAGGGAAGCATTCTTAACAGGCAGGGTAGCCATTGCCTAAAGCCTTAGTATTTTCCCCAAGGTGGGTCCCCCCATCACCCCAACTTCAGATAACCCACCTCCCTACCTTCAGTCAAAAACATATGGGAGGGACTTCCCTGGTGGCACAGTGGTTGAGAAGCCACCTGCCAACGCAGGGGACACAGGTTCGAGCCCTGGTCCGGGAAGATCCCACATGCTGTGGAGCAACTAAGCCCATATGCCACAGCTATGCATTCTAGAGCCTGCATTCTAGAGCCCACAAGCCACAACTACTGAGCCTGCGTGCCTAGAGCCCATGCTCTGCAACAAAAGAAGCCACCCCAACGAGAAGCCTGCACACCGCAACGAAGAGCAGCTCCAGCTCACCGTGACTAGAGAAAGCCCGCGTGCAGCAACCAAGACCCAATGCAGCCAAAAATAAATAAGTCAATAAACAAATAAATAAAATGACCTTAGCAATTTAAAAAAATATATATGGGAGTAAACACGACCTGAATCACAATGGATGTGGATGGAAGTAGATGCCAGACAGAAAAGTACAAATAGGATTATTTATAGGATGAGAGAAAGGGAACTGGGAGGACAATGTATAGAGATGAGTGAACAGAGGTGTTTGTTCAACCAAAGAATGAGCTCTCCACATTTTATTTTCATTCAATCATTGTCTTTTAGCCAATCCTTGATTTCTTATCCTTCCCCAAATTCTTCTCACACAGCATTTCTTTCTCTTACTATTGATTCTCACTTTTAATCCACCTTGACTTTCCTTTTTTTTTTTTTTTTTAACACCTTGTTGGAATATTTATGACTGGGTAGCTTGGAGTGATTTGGAAAAGGCATTCATTTCTCTCTGTACACTTTCTATTTCCTTCGTGGCTTTCTCTTCAACAGCTTTATCCTGTTTCATTTCCCTCAGCACTTTCCCCTTTCTTCCAAAATTAGCTCTACTAAAATCTAATGTCTTTCTTTTCCCCTTCTGCTGTGGCTTCAATTCTCTCTGGTATAAACATGACTATTATTAGCCAATCTCTTTGCTGGTGGGCAAGTCTGTCGCTCCAGCAGCCCACTCTTCTCACTGTGCCCTCGCTCCTGAATCCACACAAACACCGCTGATCTTGCTTCACCTCATGCACTTGGTTGGCGTGAAGCGCTGGCCTGTGCTAGGGACACGCCTATTGGGTAAGTTTTCTCTGCTTTCGGGGCGTCCTAATCTATCACAGGGAACGTGGTGTCCAGCTAGCTGCTCCCCGCTCTGTTGCTAACGATGCCTAAACTGCTATGTTAAAACGCGAATTCCCCTTGGACTGTTAAAAGGGAACTCGCTGAAGAAAACCACAGCCTGATTTTTTTCAATGTGCTGCATTTCTGACACTGCCGAAACATTCACGTGGAATGGGCATGCTTTCTCTCTCAGCTTACCACTTTCAAGATGTTCAGTCTGGGCTTGCTCTCCGCTGTGTTTAGGGTATTTTATTCAGCATTCAACTTGAAAGCTTCATGTGATGGACACGACTGAAAGATTGAGGCAAAAATTGTTGCTGTTTATGCTCCCAGCCTTCTGGAAGAGTGGAAAAGTACTCACCTCTCCTGAACATTTGCTCTACTGTGGTTGCCAAATTATCTCACAGCCAGTCACTCTCGAATTTGACAGCATGGTATTTTTTTTTTTTTTTAATTCTGCGTTGTGGTGTCTGTTTCTGCTATGACACGTTCCTTATAATAATAATGGTAATGCTTTGGCCCTTCCATAGTGTCTTTTAATTCAAGAATCTTCCAGCGCTTTGGACCCGCATCACCTCTGTGGCATTTTATACACGAAGAGGCAGGCAAGGGTAGAGATTAAGTTACAAGAAGGGCAGAGCTGTGTGGTGGCTTCTCAGCAGCCCTGGCCTCAACCAGCTGGAATGTCTTCTATCTCCATTTTAGCGACGCATTTTCCTTCTCTCTTCCTATCCCCCCACTCACCACCCCCTCCTGCTTGCTTTTTTTTTTTAATTTAATTTTTATTTTATATTGGAGTATGCTTGATTTACTATGTTGTATTAGTTTCAGGTATATAGCAAGGTGGTTCAGTTATACTTATACATACATCAGTTATTTTTCAGATTCTTTTCCCATATAGGTTATTACAGAGTATTGAGTAGAGTTCCCTGTGCTATATAGGAGGTCCTTGTTGATTATTTTATATATAGTAGTGTGTGTATGTTAATCCCAAACTCCTAATTTATCTGCACCCCCCTCACCTTTCCCCTTTGGTAACCATAAGTTTGTTTTTGAAGTCTGTGAGTCTGTTTCTGTTTTGTAAATAAATTCATTTATATCATTCTTTTAGATTCCACATATAAGTGATATCATATGATATTTGTCTTTCTCTGTCTGACTGACTTCACTTAGTATGATCATCTCTAGGTCCATCCATGTTGCTGCAAATGGCATTACTTCATTCTTTGTTTGACCTGCTTTCTTGTTAGTGGTCAGCTGCTTCCCAAATCCCGTCCCCCTCTCTCTGCATTTTCCCCACCATTCACAGACTCTCTAAGATGGGTCTGGGGACAAGTGAAGACCCCTCCACTCCCAAGGCCCCATATGATATCAGAAGCCCCATTTTTCTCTTTTGCTATTTCTGGATCTCCCTGGGATATTTATAGCATGAGATAGTAACAGGTTAGTATGAGAACTGGATGGATAGATATTCTTTCTTCTCTAAAGGGAAGAAAGACAACCACTTGTCTGTGAACCTTTCTTATCTGATAGTTCTCTTCCCTAGCCCCATCTAATACCTGACACTTTTTTGCTTGTTTATAAATAAGTGGAAAATACATTGATTCAGTTCCTTTCCACAGATTATCCATTTTGAGCAAGGGACTGTGCTGTAGAGGTTGGACTGTGACACAGAGATGAGGTTAGGACGCATTAGCTGCCCTGGGGGAGCTCTGACTGGAGGATGGGCATTGACGTAAGTGCACACACTTCCAGGAGGAATACAGATCTATTGTAGTTAAGAGGGTAGGGCCTCTTATGTAAATGGGAGACCCAGGAAAAAGTTTCATCAGAGAGATGAGATTTGAGCTGGATTTTAGGGGACAAGAAAGATGTTGAAAGACAGGCTGGGGAAAGAACAGTGTAAAGATATACAGAGAACAGAAAGCCATCCACTTGGGCTCAAGTACAGAGCAGAAGTAGGGTGATGGGGGTGGGGTATGGGGGTGGAAATGACTAAACTATTGGCTAGAATTTTATATGGGCAGGTGTCAACTGTACAGGAGGAAAATTTCTACATCAATCTAAAGATGAATAGCAGCCTCTGAACAAGGCAGGGCTGAGCAGAGCTATCCTCAGAAAAATCAATCTGGCAATGGTGTATAGAAAAAACAAAGGTTAAGAGACTTACAAATGGAATAAGTGGGAAGTAATTTTGTAGATGAAAAATTGTGACCCCCAAAACATTGCCTCCTTGGGCTCAGTAGGCCCAATAATTTATTTCCAAGGCGCTAAAGTCATTCATTTCCTGTTGTCTATGCAAGCAGATTAGAAGCATCCATTACTAACTGCGAAAAACTCAGCAGTAACAACCCTGACTTACAGCAAGACATTTGTATCATTGTGGGAGAGATACAAAGGAGTTCTTAGAGGGAGCTTGTTGTAAGGGTATTTCCCACGTTACTAAATTAACATTAATGTCCTTTTCCCTTGTATAGATTTAGCTCCATGTGTTGTAAATCTATTTCCAAGAAAAGCTTTCTTACTAAGATATAGAAGTTTGCATTTTAAAAAGTAAGAAAAGAGGAAGAACGAGAAGTGAGCTAACATGCACACCAGGACAATGCATCCAAACATACATCTATGTGCATCGAGAAACAAAGTCTTTTGGGCTGAGAATGTATATTTCATTGCCCTATTGGCAATGATGCTGTTATGTTAGAACAGCCACCCAAAATTGCTGGAGTGTTGTCTACTGAAAGAGTGGAGTTTGCCCACTAGTTATAGTTGCAAAAGGAGGCCAGGGTCACATCACTTCCTTAAAACTTTATGCGTTCAAGCAAGGGTGCTGGGGGATGGACGTTCTCTGCTAGGGAACCCAGACCTTGAGCCTGTATTTTCCTTTTGAGTACTCTGTCATTTACTACATTTCTATTCCCGATTATTATTGTTGAGTTACTTTCAGAAGTTGAATAGCTAACAAATGCCCCAGTTGATGCCTGAATACCCTTTGGATTCCAATAACAGGTACTGAGATGCATAGCTTCATTCATTTTCAACTTGTAAGAAAATGTCTCTTCTTTGAGGTTCAGTTATTGCAACTTTGTATGTGTGCATAGTGTGTGTGTGTGTGTGTGTGTGTGTGTGATGTGTGTGCGTGTACAAGTTTCTTAACTGCTTTCACAGCACTTGGCCAACCAATACACAAAACTACTTACCCAAACAACAGCAGCAACCTAAGTAGGGTAACTGACCAGAGTGACGATTTCCTAGGTTAGTGCATCCTGCTGCTTGGAACCTTCTCCAAGGTTTGCTAAAAGTTTATTTTTCAATTGGATCTATACTAAAGGCCTCAGATATGCAAAGTTATTATAACTCAGTAGTTTTAGAAAATCAAAAGCCATATATTGCACCTCACTTATTTCAACCAGCATGTAGTCCCTATGATTTTGTGACTATAACGTAAGCCTGGGAGAAAAATCTGACCAAATATATATTAGTCAACCAAATTCATCTTGAAATGTCATTTTAAAAAACCTGTATATTCATCAATATCTGATGTGGCACAGGTAGCTAAAAGCAGTTATTCTCTTGGTCAAAAGTAACTGAGAACTCTTTCTGTGTTTTAATAGTCACTGAGCTACTATTAAGGGTTTGGCCTATCAGTTCAAGATCTGTTTGTTAACATCTTCACAGTTACTCTAAGTAGAAATAAAGTTCATTGGTCTGAGATTAGTGGACAAATGCATAGATATTTATCATTTGAGTGTTTAGAGCAATGAGGGTTTAAACCTTAATGGTATGCTTCACTACTTCAGAAAACAGAATTTTTTGGAGTACACCAGAACTGAACAACAGTTTTGAAAACCTTGCCATGAAAAGGATACATCCAAATACCTTAACAACATATTCATTCATTGAATTTTTAATGGTTGAACTGAGATTTGAAGAACAAATAGGAGTTAAACAGGCAAGAGGGGAGAAAGATCATTCAAGGTAGAGGAAGCAGCATGTGCGAAGTCCCTGTGGTGGGCAGCTACACAATGTGTAGTATAAAAGGAAGGAGAGCTGGTGGGGCTGGAGCAGTGTCAGGGGTCAGAGAGAATATAGAGCCTAATGAGGTTTAGGACAGGGCAGGAGCAGTCTGTGTGGAGCTCCATTGACCTTGTTAAGAAAATTTGTCCACAGATGTAGAGAACAAACATATGGATACCAAGGGGGAAAAGGGGGGATGGGATGAATTGGGAGATTGGGATTGAAAAAAAAAAAAGAAACTTTGTCAGAGCAATGGTTAACCTTTAAATACTTTGGGGGAAGGAGTGATGAAAAAAATATGAGTTTTTAAAAGATCACTCTGACCATGATTTGGAATAAAAGCCAAATTGAGCAGCATGGCTCTACTTCCTCCACAGAGGGTAGGGACCTAAGCTCCAGAGGCAATGGATTTGGAGCTAACTTGATGCCCAAAAGATCAAGTAGTTCAGGCAACACCACTGCAGATTCTGCGAAGACCCAGAGAATGGTCCCATCAATGAAACAGGAGGAGAAATCCCAAAAGACTGGATAATTACCTCAAGGAGCGTCTTTAAGCTGGAAAGGATCAAAAGCTCACGTGTTTTGTGCCATCAGCATAAATGCAGGCTAAAGAGCAAGATGAAATTAGTCATGGAAAGTGAAGTGTGTGGTATGTAAATTCAAAACCAATACAAAACCAGTTGAGTCAACAGTGCGAAATGACTCACTTAAGTTGCCTTCAAAATTGACTAATCTTATACAATCTGATTTCCTTGTCGATGTCGGCTTCCTTTGATTTTGGGAGCTGAGCATTTGGAAACAACAGCTGATCTGGATAATGACTACTCCCTATGGCTCTGAAAGAAGTGAGCTTTGTAAGATGTCATTTTTGACTCAGTTTGAAAACCAGAGAGTTGCACTTAGAATATTAAAATAGATGCATAATACACGTAAGTGTATTAATTGATGATAGAAAATGTAACTCTGGATAGCTCAGAAATTTGCACTGACATGAACAATGTCTTCTCCCCCTTAGCAAGCTCTCTGGGAAGCTAGATCACCATAGGGGGATTGGTGAATATGGCATCAGAATTGGATTGGAATGTTTAATGGCATAGAACCTGCTAGTTGGATACATCCCTCGCTAAGATGGGAACATAACTCCCATCAGCCTGAGAGCATCTCCCCCACTCAGCGGTGCTTGGCTAGGCGTTGCCAACCTCATCTCTACAACTTTTCTTTCTCTTTGCACCATAGTCTTTTCATTTTCAGAATCATTTTCATTTCTCAGATATCTGCCCACACAGATGAAGACCCACTGGTCAGAATTTGCTATTTCTTTATATCAAGAGCTTCCAACCAAGCTTAAAATAAGTGCAAATTCTGATGTCTTTTATAGTATAAGAACCAAAATCAAGTACCCTTCAGCCTTCATTATAGCAAGTCTTGTTATTTAGAAGTTAACCAGTTGGAAATGCATTGTGTCGTAGCCTCTGATGAATGAACATAGTCATTCATTTATCCCATCACAAATGTGTCCTTCTCCAAAGTGAATAATTCCAATTTTCATGCCTCAGCTGCTGAATCTGCAGGACCGGGGTCTCGTCATCACATACTCTGCAGGACAAAACATAGAGGCAATGTCCAGAAACTGGGGAATCAAGGGAATTGTTAGCCGCCTTCAGTTCTCACCTTTGTTTCATTCTTCTTCTTCTATTTCTCTTCTGCCAAACCCAGCTTCCACTCCTCTCTACCCCAGCACATAGGCACAAGGTCTCACCAAGGGAGAAAAACAAAACCTGGGGAACAGGGTGAGACCACAGATGGGGCCGATAAAAGAGCTTTGAACAGATGGCATCATGACCTAGGCCCTCCCCAGACATTGGAGATGGAGAACGGAGAGAACACTCAGCAGGTACCCTCTGAATGAATTACATTGGCTTCAGATAATGTTAATGACACATCATTTCCATGTGAACAAGTAAATAGGCGGACACTTATTAAACAAAAGTAGCCAATGATAAGTTAGACACTTGATAAATAAAGATGGTCTATCGTGGTAAAGTTGCCTTGAGGTGTGTTTTCTTTTTTTAATTAAATTATTTTTTCTTCCAGTTTTATTAAGGTAAAGTTGTCATACAGCAGCATATGAGTTTCAGGTGTGCAGCATGATGATTTGACTGAGGTCGTTTTCTGCTGTGCCTCTGGCTATGCTGAAGATCCTCAAGTGTTCTTTGTGGTCGTGGACCTTGACTTCCCTTCCAGGATGTTTTACAGGAACATGATGGCAGCACCTCAGTGCTCAGATATAATTGCCAACTAAAAACATAAAGGAGGAAAAAAATTCCTACTTTTGAAGAATGAAAGATTGGTAGGCTGAAGGTGGGGAAATAGGAACAGGGATTATCTGCTTCAATGGTACCCATTCCATGGTTGTGGTCTCATTAACACTACAGGCATGACTGAGATGGAGTTTCCATTAACACGCCCATTCTAGTTCTCTCGGTTTCCTCTGTTCTCCAGTACTGATCAGTTCCTTAAAAAGCATATTCAGGGGCTTCCCTGGTGGCGCAGTGGTTAACAATCCGCCTGCCAGTGCAGGTGACACGGGTTCAAGTCCTGGTCTGGGAAGATCCCACATGGCGCAGAGCAACTAAGCCCATGCACCACAACTACTGAGCCTGTGCTCTAGAGCCCACGTGCCACAACAACTGAGCTCTCGTGTCACAAGTACTGAAGCCCGCATACCTAGATCCTGTGCTGCACCACAAGGGAAGCCACCGCAATGAGAAACCCATGCACTGCAATGAAGAGTGGCCCCCGCTTGCCACGACTAGAGAAAGCCCACGCCCAGCAATGAAGACCCAACGCAGACAAAAATAAATAAAATAAATTAATTTTTTTTAAAAAGTGTCCTTTAAAGGCTGAAATTCTCCCTGTTTGACATCAGTCCAAAGGTAGATTTGCCTGCAAAGTTTGAGACAAATTATAATTGTGTTCATGTCTTCTTCACAAAGGATACAAGCCTTCTTTTCCAGTCAGTTTTCATTTTTGAGGGGTTTTTTTTCTACAGCTTGCTTAGAGTCACTGACAGTGATTTGAAAACAGACATTTGCCTGTTGCATTGCCTAAGGAGGAGCTACTTTACTTTTGCTCATTTAAAAAAAAAGAGAGAGTAGGTCTTCCCTGGTGGCGCAGTGGTTGAGAGTCTGCCTGCCAATGCAGGGGACACGGGTTCGTGCCCTGGTCCGGGAAGATCCCACATGCCGCGGAACAGCTGGGCCCGTGAGCCGTGGCCGCTGAGCCTGCGCGTCCGGAGCCTGTGCTCCACAACGGGAGAGGCCACAACAGTGAGAGGCCCGCGTAACACAAAAAAAAAAAAAAGAGAGAGTAAACATCATGACCTTATTGTGCCAAGTTAACTCGCATAAAGTCTAGTAAGTACTAGAAAAACGTATTACCTGGAACTATATTCATGTCTTGATACAGAGACAAAGATAGATATAGAAAGATAGGTAGATAGGTAGATAGATTACAGACATACTCATGTTGGCTTATGTTTATTGATATCTAGACAGATTCATTCATCTCTTCATCAGTGATGAATTTAATTTATTTTTAACATCTTTATTGGAGTATAATTGCATTACAATGTTGTGTTAGTTTCTGCTTTATAACAAAGTGAATCAGCTATACATATACATATATCCCCATATCTCCTCCCTCTTGCATCTCTGTCCCACCCTCCCTATCCCACCCCTCTAGGTGGTCACAGAGCACCAAGCTGATCTTCCTGTGCTATGCGGCTGCTTCCCACTAGCTATCTATTTTACATTTGGTACTGTATATATGTCAATGCCACTCTCACTTCGTCCCAGCTTACCTTCCCCATCCCTGTGTCCTCAAGTCCATTCTCTATGTCTGCGTCTCTATTCCTGTCCTGCCCCTAGGTTCTTCAGAACCAATTTTTTTTTTTAGATTCCGTATACATGCTTTAGCATACAGTATATGTTTTTCTCTTTATGACTTACTTCACTCTGTATGACAGACTCTAGGGCCATCTACTTCACTGCAAATAACTCAGTTTTGTTTCTTTTTATGGCTGAGTAATATTCCATTGTATATATGTGTCACATCTTCTTTATCCATTCATCTGTCAGTGGACACTTAGGTTGCTTCCATGTCCTGGCTATTGTAAATAGGGCTGCAATGAATATAGTGGTACATGTCTCTTTTTGCATTATGGTTTTCTCAGGGTATATGCCCAGTAGTGGGATTTCTCGGTCATATGGTAGTTCTATTTGTAGTTTTTAAAGGAACCTCCATACTGTTCTCCATAGTGGCTGTACCAATTCACATTCCCACCAGCAGTGCAAGAGTGTTCCCTTTTCTCCACAGCCTCTCCAGCATTTATTGTTTCTAGATTTTTTGATGATGGCCATTCTGACTGGTGTGCGATGATATCTCATTGTAGTTTTGATTTGCATTTCTCTAATGATGAATGATGTTGAG
>RJWK010071515.1:0-10623 GCA_004363435.1 Platanista minor
ATACATACACACATTTGTGTGCACACACACACACACACATACACTGGATTACTATTCGGCAATAAAAAAGAATGAAATTTTGCCATCTTCAACAACACTGATGGACTTGGAGGGTATTATACTAAGTGAAGTAAGTCAGACAGAGAAAGACAAATACTGTATGATATCTTATATGTGGTGGCATCTTTAAAAAACAAACAAACAAACAAGGGACTTCCCTTGTGGCACAGTGGTTAAGAAGCCGCCTGCCAATTCAGGGACACGGGTTCAAGCCCTGGTCCGAGAAGATCCCATACACCACGGAGCGACTAAGCCCGTGAGCCACAACTACTGAGCCTGTGCTCTAGAGCCTGCGAGCCACAACTACTGAAGCCTGCACGCTAGAGCCCACGCTCCACGACAAAAAGAAGCCACTGTAACGAGAAGCCCGTGCACCGCGAGGAAGAGTAGCCTCCTCTCGCAGCAACTAGAGAAAGCCTGTGTGCAGCAACGAAGACCCAATGCAGCCAAAAAATAAATTAAATTAAATTAAAATTTTAAAAAATCAAGTTCATAGATGATACAGAGAACAGATTGATGGTTGTCACAGGTGGGGTGTGGGAGGTTGGTAAAAAGGGTGAAGGGAGTCAAGTTATAAAATAAGTCAGTCATGGGGATGGAACGTATAGCATGGCAACTAACGTTAATAATACTGTATTACATGCTTGAAAGTTTTTAAGAGAGTATATCTTAAAAGTTCTCATCACAAGGAAAAACAATTCTGTAACTATTGAATGGTGACAGATGTTAACTATAATTACTGTGGTGGCATACAAATATCAAATCATCATGTTATACACCTGAAACTAATATAATGTTTTATGTCAACTGTACCTCAATCTAAAATAAAAATCCCAAAGCAGAAAAAAAAATCCAAAACAGAAAATCACCTGAGTATTATTATTGTTATTGATTCTAGAAGGTTATAACAAGAAATGTCTTGAGAAGATTTCAATTCATTCATTCAACAAATATTTTTTACTGACCTCCCCCAATGTATCACAAAGCTTACATTAAAGATCAAGCAACTGACAATGAGAACCTGCCTGAAAATGATTTGTCCAAGATGATATTTTTAATCATTGTCAAAGCCACGACTCCAATTCAAGATTCCCATCTTCTTGAAAGACTAAATCTTTGTTTACATAATGCTTTTGAAAGAAAAGAGCAATAATAACAACTTGCCTGACTCCTGAGGACACTGTTAGACTCACAACAATTTAATTTAATGTCAAGGCTGCACTACTTTCTCTGTCTACTTTGTCCACACTGCCTTCTACTTTTGGCATTCCCTAAAGGATGTAACTATATTTGGTTGTTTTAGCTACTTATATTATCAAGGTAATGGAGCCAAGGCTGCTGCTGGCCCAGTCTCCACAGGGAACTTGCTATTTGTCATCATGCATACTTAAAGCAAACAAATGATCACTGCAAATATGTCTTCACCAGTGAATCTTACAACACAAAATCACACAAACAGTATGCTTGGATCAGTGAAGCTATCTTCATAAGTGGCAGAAGGACATCAGTATTCATCTCCATACCTGACCTGAGGACTTAACATTAGATCACCAGGGTCCCACAACCCAACAGAGAAACTTCCCAGTCAACCCAATGCTTGAACTCTGATCTCTTCCTCTTAATGATTTGAAGTTTCAGGCTATCAAAACTCAAAAAGAAAATTATATCACACGTGTGAATTTTCCATTCCCAGGCTCGCTCACCCACAAATGCCACCATCCCACATTGACAACCTACTGGACTTTGCTTCCACTTTCGGCAAAGAGTGTCTGACTCAAACTACTGGTCTGGCCCAGTGGGATAAATCCAATGGGAATCTTACTGAAGGTAGCCTGGCAGGGAAGAAAACAAGAGCAAAGTTTTATTGTTATGGTCAGAAAATGAGGTTGAACAGAGAGGCACAGGTGTGCCCACTATGACAAAGTGACCCTGGGCCTGCCTCCCAGCCTTCCTTCCCACACCCCTAGACCAGCAACCAGGTAATACTGAGGAAGCAGGTTCTAGAACAAGGCAGTTCATGAAGACAACATCCCTTCAAATTTGGAAGGAATATTTGGGTGCTCACTAATGGCAACTGGTTGAAAGAAATTTGGTTAAGGAAATGACGGTCTTAGATATTAGATAAATGCATGATTGTGACAGACTGTATTATGTTGCCACACTATTTGACAAAGTTGCAGATAGAATTCAACTAAAAATGTCTAACATTTGTACAGTGACTGAGGACAGGTGAAAGTGCCTTGTCAACTACCTCAAGTATAAACAAGGCTAAGAGAATAAGCAAGGTCCAGTAGCAGAAGAATGGCATAGTAGAGGACTTAATTAAAGGCCACAAATAAACAGGTACCGTAAGGCGCCCAAAGATTATTTTGAGCTCAGTCTACTATTACCAAAGGGACTGGGAAGGATCTTCTTTCTTGTTGTTACTTATAAAATATTTTATCACACTTTTCTACAATAATTTAAAGTAATCTCACGAATATCCATGTACCCAAGACCCAGACTTAACAAATATTACATTTTGCCATATTTTCTTCAGAGTTTTAAGAAATAAAGTGATGCAGATACAATTCAAGTCCCTTCTCATCCTACTCCCCTTTCCCTTCCCAGAGGAAGCCTTTATCGTGAGGTTCGTGTGATTCCTTTCCATCCACATTGTTATACTTTTACTACATAGTTTAGGCATCTATTAAGAGTGTCTTTGTTTTCTGAATTTTAAAACTTTGTAGAATTGCATAACATACTTTGGCAACCTGCCTTTTTTTATTGAATATTTTTTAGATTTACCACGTAGATATTTATAAACCTAGTTCATTCATTTTAACTGTTGTATGGCTTCCAATATATGAATATACCACAATTTATTAATGAAGGAATTCTTTGAAGAAAAGATTCTATAGGGAAATTTTATATTTTAAACAACTCTTGGTAAAAGCCATTGGCTACCCTGGATTCCCAAATCAGAAAAGTCCACCCTGAGTTAATAAAAGTGTTCTATGACATAGGCAGAAGTACTTTATTTTCTAAATCCGAGGAAGCACAACTTGTGCCCATCTTAAAATATAAAAAGGGGAGAAAGGGTAAAAGAAAGAAATAAAGAGAGATTAAAAGAACAGGAAAGTAAAAGTCAAAATGCAATTATTCTTATTTTAAAGCTCACCTCATCTGCTCTTCGAAGAACTCCAGTTATAACCTACAAATGTTTTAAAAAAATTATTATGAACAACTTGTATTTCCTTTATCATAAAAGAATTGGATTCAATTTTCACGGACCACAAACTTGTTCCTGTTTTCTTCCTAGAAACTATGTCAAAAGATGTATTGGCTCTTAAAGCACAAACTATTCTCCAATAAGATCAGAGCTAGATTCGATTTTATTCTCCATCTAGGATCAACAGTACTATAAAGGCTAAGATAAAATAATTATAAAACTTCCACATTATATTAGTAAAATTACATTTTAAGTTCTATAAGATGGGTATAAATGTGATGTACACATCAATTATACTAAAGATCCTAGTCTCCTACTATGAAGTACACATATCGGGAAAAAAAAAACAAAAAAAAACAGCACTTTGCTACACTCAGAGAGAAGCCTGCTCTCAATAAATGTTTCTTACTGATGAATATGAAGACAAGGGAGATTGTATTCCCTCTATAAAAAAGACATTTTTAATTTGAATTTTTACTTAATTTATTTTTTATTTTTAAACTATAATACCCATGTCTTATAAAAACTGTGAAAAAACCTGAAGAAAAAATACTTTCTCATAAACCCACTGGGCATCATTAGTCAGTTGTTTATGTTTCGCTATATTTCCCTCCAATTCTTTTTTTTAACCAGGGCATATTTTGATGACTAGATTATACCAGATACACAATTTGGTTTCTTTCTTAAGAACATTTTGTAAAGTCAAGGCAAAGGCCAATCTTCTCCCGCATCTCCTGCCTCACTGAGTTTCGGGATGAAATGGGGCTGTCATGAGTTCCACTTCATTACTTTGTTGGCATGCTATCCGTATTCTTCACACTTCATTAAAAAGCCATAAACACAATTACAAGATCATTAGCACAGCCTTTTTAAAAGAAGCTTACTAAGGCTCACATGATTGCTAAGTCAAACACAGGACAGAGCCCTGTCTGCTGTTAGCTCCTGGTCCCTGAACACCAATGAAACCACCAAAATAGAGGCAAAAGACAATGAGAAATGAGGTATGGATGTGACTTATGGTACACAGGTTGGGGTGACTGAGTGGGAGGGGCACCTGCACTAGGCCCTTTAGGGGTTTCCAATACATAATGTAGGCTCTAGTCTATTGCCCTGGAAAAGAAGAGCATTTCCAGGGCAATATACTTACTGTCCTTATTGGACCAAAGCAAGCATTAAGGAAATGGAATTGTAGAACAAAAGCAACGCATACATCGGAACATGTAGACCTCTGCCTCTAAATGTACCATGAGGAGATAACATAACATGGGATGGAAATGATGTGAGAATGGTCAGATGCATTTTTTAAAAAGGCAATTGTTATTTAAGTTTATTTTATAAGAAACCTTCTCATAATTGAAGCAGTGATTCCCTAACAAACAGGGCTACTTCATAAGAGTCTTCAAAATATAAAAAGTGTTTCACACCCAGCACCATTTTGTACGCTGTTGTATTCCATTTTATCCAACTTAAATTTGATAAAGCAAAAACCCTTCTATGTGCTGGGTATAGAATTTATACGAAGCAATGAAATAAAAGTGCATGAGAAAAATATAATGCTATACTTGTTTCAGAGAGAAACAATCCTAAAAAGAATGGATGACAAAGAAATAATTTCCTTAAATTATAACCACTTTACGCCACTGCTCCAAGACCTAATTTCCATTTTCCTCCCTTTCAAAATGGTTTCAAACAGAAGAGCGGCCACACCTCCTGCAAAGTCCCATCTCCTCCAGCAACAATGATCACATCTGTGTTTTCCAGCAGTTCCAGGAGCTTCTTGGCTTGGCCCTCATAATCTGTCTGCAATACAAAGGAAGCCTTTGGTAAATTTATCATCCTAGAGCCACAAGCCCAAAGGTCTAGAAATATGGGATATTTTCTTTAAAGTTTTACACTGAACCTTTTCTTAAATTCTATATAATTGATATACATGAAAAACTAAACAGCTATCAAAGCAACTATGTATGGTTTTTATAGTTTTATATTTTTAGAGCTGGAAGGGACCTCAGAAACCATCTAGTCGGCTCCTTACTTTAAAAATAAAACTCAAACCTAGTGATTTGTCTCGGTTATACAGTCAACTAGTCAGAGGAATCATTTCTAGTCCAGTGCACATTCTATTACATCATTTACCCAGTGACTTTCCTCTGTAAGCAGAAAGTCAAGTGTATATGCAAACAAGGAGAAACAGATGTAATAAAAAGAGCACAGATTTGAGAGCCCAGGAGACCCAGATTAAATCCCAACTCTGCTACTTTTTAGGTGAGTGGCCTTAAACTCTCAGGATCTTAATTTCCTTATCAATGAAATCATGTGTACTGCAGGAAGGGAAAAGCGCTTCCTCCTAATACTGTTGGAAAGCAGTATGAAAAGCGACTAGCAAGGTAACTGTTCTTAACTGGCACTGTACTACATAAACGGTTACTGTGGTTTTGCTATGATTGTACATAAAGAAATATAGGTATGGCTCAAAGCAGTCACAAAATGGTGACTAAATGGTATGTAAGCCTCACCATTTGTATTGAGAATACCTCATTTCAGATACATATGTAGACTTAAATGAATGATCTAAGCCACCACCTCTAAAACCAAACACTGAATTTTAACAAATGTAATGCAACTAATACTGAAATAAGGAAACACTCTCTCCTGTTGCCACTTTACTAGACACACTAATAGGCAAAAGTTAAAGATTTGGACGTCAGATGGGCTAAAGCACCTGGGCCACTAAATCACAGTCAACACATGAAAAACGAAGTCCCTACACTAACACCATCTAATTTTATGATGAATGGTTCTACTTTTATCTTGAAAAATGAAATGACTGGCTTTGCAGTTATACGTTTGTAAATATTTCTTTTTTTTTCTTTTCCTCACAGTTATCAGTTTATTAGAGAGGATTCAGATGAACAGACAAATGAAGAGGTACATGGGGCAAGGTGTGTGGGGAGCGGTGTGGAGTCTCCAGGCTCTCTCTGGGCACACCACCTCTCCCCAGATCTCCACAGGTTTACCAGCCCAGAAGATCTCCAAACCCTGTCCTTCGGGGTTTTTATGTCGGTTTCATTACATACCCATGGTTGATTAAATCATTGCCCTCTGGTGACTGAGCTCAATCGATCCAAATATTTCACTTTTTTAAAAAAGAATACAGGGACTTCCCTGGTGGCACAGTGGTTAGGAATCTGCCTGCCAATGCAGGGGACACGGGTTCAAGCCCTGGTCCAGGAAGATCCCACAGGCCGCGGAGCAACTAAGCCCGTGCGCCACAACTACTGAGCCCACATGCCACAACTACTGAAGCCCGCATGCCTAGAGTCCGTGCCCATGCACCGCAACGAAGAGTAGCCCCCGCTCGCCTCAACTAGAGAAAGCCCGCGCACAGCAATGAAGACCCAACACAGCCAAAAATAAATAAATAAAACATTTTTTTTAAAAAGAGAGAATATATGTTGATCCTGATTAAAAGGATGCTTTGTGAACACCCCAAAATAGGTGATCACTGGGCATCTGCACGGGTTCACCAAGAAAGAGGCATTTCAGAGTATCCTCATCTTTGACAGATTACTAGATCAGAAGATCAGGAAATCCAGACAGACATTCTATTGGGTCTTCAGCAAGGCACCTGGCAAGTTATTTGATAATATCCTTGGGGACAAGGTGGAGATAGGTGGGAACAATACACTAGAATACAATTGGGTGAACTGATTACCAATTGAATGTCTACGTTCAAAGTAAGATGCTCAGTGGAGGGACATCAAATTGTAGGTAGACTCCTGGTGACATTTCTTTAGGGCTCTCCATTCAGCCTTTTCCTACACAACACTTTATCAACAACACAGAGGAAAGGTAATTGACTGAATGCATAAATGATACAAACCTGACAATCTTGCCCCTCCTGACTTCTTCAACCTCATCCTCTCTCCTGTCTCCCCTTGCTTATTCTCCTCCAACTACATTTGCCTCTCACTCTTCCTCAAGCCCCAAGTACACTCCTCCGCAGAGCCTCTGAATGTGCAGTACGCTCGGCCTGGATGCTTTCCCCAACCTACCAGCATGACTCACTCATTTCCCCCACGTCTCTTCCAAAGGTCACCTTACCAGACTGGCCTTCCTTGGCCTCCTGAACTAAACTAACACCGCCATTACTCTTGGTCTCCTTACCCTGCTTGATTTTTCTTCTTGGCTCTCATCACCATCTGACAAATCATATGTTTATTTGTATATGTTTTTTATCTGCATCCCTCCTTTTCACACTTTGAATGGAAGCTCTTTGAGGACAGAGATGGAAAACTTGTTTTGTTCAGACTGTATCCTCAACATGTAGAACAGAGCTTACTTTGTAGTAGGTACTCAAATATTTGCAAGAAAAATTGATAAATATGAGTAAGTACATGAATGAAAGAACCAAAATTCAAAAAGATACTGACAGATTTAACAGACCATAATTTAAAAGATTACATTAATAGGGATGACACATTTGAGGCTCTGATCTTAAGAGGAAAATTCCAAATGCAACAAAGAGAAAGGATAAAGAGTGGCCTAATGATGCCGAAAACTTGAACCTTATACCTTTCACAAAAATTAACTCAAAATGGATCATAGACCTAAATGTCAAATAAAAAACTATAAAGCTTCTAGAAAATAACACAGTAGAGGATGTAGGTGATCCTGGGTTTGGTGATGAGTTTTTAGATACATCACCAAAATCAAGACCCACAAAAGAAAAAAATTGATAAGTTGGACTTCTTTAAATTAAAAACTTCTGCTCTGTGAAAATACTGTTAAGAGAATGAAAACACAGCTTTAAAAGACAGTATAAGAGAAAATATTTTCAAAACACATATCTGATGAAGAACTTGTGTTCAAAGAACTCTAAAACTCAACAATAAGAGAACAAACAAGAAACAACTCAATTAAAATAGCAAAGATTTGGGGCTTCCTTGGTGGCGCAGTGGTTGAGAGTCCGCCTGCCAATGCAGGGGACGCAGTTTCGTGCTCCAGTCCGGGAGGATCCCACATGCCGTGGAGCGGCTGGGCCCGTGAGCCATGGCCGCTGAGCCTGTGCGTCCGGAGCCTGTGCTCCGCAACGGGAGAGGCCACCGCAGTGAGAGGACCGCGTACAGCAAAAAAAAAAAAAAAAAAAAAAGCAAAGATTTGAACAGACACCTCACTGAAGAAGAAATACAGATGGAAAATAAACCAATGAAAAAATGCTCAATGTTATATGTCATTAGGGAACTGCATATTGAGACAATGAGAAACTACTATATACCTATCAGAACAGCTAAAACCCCAAACACTGAGAACACCAAATACTGATGAGGATGTGCAGCAACAGAAAATCTCCTTAATTGCTAGTGGGAATGCAAAATGGTACAGCCACTTGTGGAAAGCAGTTTGCCAGTTTCTTACAAAGCTAAGCATACCATGTAATACAGCCACTGCACTCCTAGGTATTTACCCAAATGAGCTGAAAAATTATGTCCACACAAAAACATGCACACAAATGTTTATGGCAGCTTTATTCATAACTGCAAAACTGGAAGCAATCACGATGTCCTTCAATAGGTAAATGTATAAACAAACTGTTGTACATCTACATGATGGAATATTATTCAGTGAGAAAAGAAAATAAATAAGCTATCAAGTCATGAAAAGACAAACCACTGAGGAGCCCAGGTGAGACCAACACAAGAACAGCTCTGAACACGGATTGTTGACCAACAGAATTGTAAGCAGAAAAACTGTTGTCAAGGCGGTTTGTTATGTAGCAATAGATAAATGGTATAGAAATAAATCTAAATACATTAACAATTACAATAAATGTTAATGGATTATACGGTCCAATCAAAAGGCACACACACAAAAAGCATTGGATCTTTAAAATATCCTGTTTTCATGCCTTTATGAATGATGTGTTAAAATATAAGGATACAAAATGGCTTAAGTAAAGATAAGTAAAAATTATACCAGGTAAAAACTAATCAAAGCAAGCTAGTATGGTTACTAACAATACTAAATAAAATAGACCACAGTAAAAGACAGCATTAGTGCTAAAGAGAGTAACTCTATGACAGTGTCGACTTGCAAGAAAAATGAAATAATTTGAAATGTGAATCCATCTACTGACATAGTCTCAAAATATAAAAAAGCAAAAGTGGATAAAACTACATAGAGAAACAGACAAATCTACCTAGTGCGATATTTCTAACACCTATTTCTGAATAATCTATAGTTCAAACAGAAGAAAATAATCAGTAAGGACATGTAAGATTTGAGCCACACAACTAACAGACTTGACTTAATGGACATATATAGAACATGGTACCCAATAACTGATATATATTCTTTTTAGTCCTACATAAAACATTTATGAAAACAAACCACATGCTAGGCCATAAAACAAATCTCAATAAACTTAAAATACTGGAATTATATAGACTACATTCTTTGACCATAACACAATTAAATCAGAAACCATTAACAAAAAAAGATGTGGGGAAACTTTAGATTTGAAAATTTTAAAACATGCTAAATAAATAACTCATAGGTCAAACAAAAATCTTGATGAAAATTAGAAAACATTTAGAAATGAATGATAATGAAAATATTATATATCAAAACTCCTGGGATGCAGCTGAAGCAGTAAAGTTTATAGCTTTCTAAGGAAACACCAGGAGAGAAGGGTGAAAATTAATGAAATAAACATTCAAGTTAAAATGTCAAAAAGAACAGCAGAAAAAAAGCCAAAGAAAGTAGAATGAAGGAAACAATAAAGACAGACCAAAAGTTAATGAAAGAAACATCAATGAAAGGATCAATGAGCCAAAAAATAGTTCTTGGCAAGGATTAATTAAATTGACGCACCTCTCACACGACTGGCAGGCCAAAAAAAAAAAAAAAAGGCACAAATAAACAATAAGACAATATTGAGCAAGAAAATGATGTGTTTCAGATGTTACAGAAATTTAAAAGTTAAAAAGAAGATATTATGAACAACTTGATGCCTATTAATTTGAAAACTTAGATGAAATTCACAAATTCCTTTAAAAAATTTACCTTACTAAAATTAATTCAAGAAGAAATAGAACTTCCTGATGTACTTCTACAGCCATTAAAGAAATTTAATATACAAAAAAATTTCCCTTCAAAGAAAGCTCCAGGCCCAGATGGTTCTGCTTGTGAGTTCAACCAAACACTCCAGGAACAAACAAGATCAGTCTTAAATAACCATTCTCAGATCTCTCATATGTAGAGTCTGCAATACGCATTACAGGTCCTGAAATAAATGTCAGTTTTCTTCCCCACTCTCCCACCCCCGGAGGCAGACAACTAGAAGACCACATCTC
>RJWK010071516.1:0-10676 GCA_004363435.1 Platanista minor
AAAAAAAAAAAAAAAAAAAAAAAAAAAAAAGGATTGTTAATTGCACTGTATTTTTCTGTAGGAACAGCATTATAAATGCGGACTGCCCAAGGGCTTTCCACCAAGTAAATCTTTGCTAAGACCAACAGCACATTTTAAAGCAGTAATATAGCCCAACTCCTCTAAAACAGTGCTGTTACAAAGTTTTATAACTTTTGGATAAATGTACTGTTTCATTTATTATGCAAGAGACATAATACATTAAATAAAATATTATGTATTTTACATTGTATGTAAAATATGGAACCCCCCCACCCAACTTGTTATATCCAGAATTTGACCTCAGACGAAAGTGTTGAGCTATGAGAAACATCAGTTAAATATGTAATTAATAGTACTTTTTGCTGAAGTAAGTCACGATCTTAGTGTTTGAACTGCCACACTCCGCCCCACCCACTTCCTACGTGATATTCACCTGCAAATTCCTTCCCATCCACCATCCTAATGATGGCGGTGATGGAGCTGCCTCCTTTATTTTACGTCTTCCTTTCAGTGTACGTTATTTTTAAAGAGTATAAGGTTTAAGTATCTCTCTTAAAGAGCGTAAGATGTCATTAGCCTTCTTTGCTGAGAATATACAAATATGGTAACAGACCAGTACTTTTGATCCCTCTTTCAAAATCACTCCAAGTGGAAAGCTCATGGTTGACCCTTATGGGTATAAACTAGTTATGAACTTTATTGGGAGTATGAGTTTATCCCTCAGTCTTGAGGGATAAATGTGCTTTAGACAATGGAGAAAAATTCCATGCATGGAGCATGGGTAGCAGACTGGAGGGAGAGGAGGTGAGTCATTCATGGGAGCCCTCAGCTCCTGCCTACTTCCTCCTTTGGAGACTTTGATTCATGGGACTGCTGTGTGCAAGAGCGAGCCCAGCCCGGGGATTGCTAGCCACCCACAGAGTTCTTGACAAACCAGAAAAGCATCCAAATATCAAGTTGCTTTGGTGCCTTCATATTCAAGTGATGGTTCCTAGACCCAGTTTAGCTATTTTATAAAGGGGAGTGGGAAAACCGGGTGATATTTAATGCCTGTGTAAATGGAGAAATTGGACCTGTGCAGGTTGCAGCTATATGGACTGTTACCAGACGTTTCCTTAATTGTCTGAAATTTATAAATTTTTGCAATTTGTTTTTAATGATTTGTGAAGTCTCATTTCCCAAACATTTGGACACTATCAACAACTTAAACGTTAATCAGAGGAAATGCGATTGCCTTCATTTTCAGCGATAATGAATCGCTCTGACGATTCATGACATGTTTGGGGGCTGTGAGGTAGGTTTGCAGTAGAGGCTGAGGTATTTCTGTGGGGAAGTCAGCTGGTTTTGGCCTTAATGATTGTGCTGTTGATTTTGGTTTCTGTTCTTTAAGCAGCAGGATCAGGTCAGAGAGTCCAGTTTCTGTTCTTAGGCTGCCTTCAGAACACTCTCATTTCCCTCTTGTTTGTGTTTGAAGAGGGGATACAGCCCATGCAGCACAGGGGTGGGTCGCTGTGGTGGGAAAGGGGGGATGCCCTGGATCTTGCTGAATCTCTTCACTCTTTCGGTGACCTGCCAACCGCCTTTGTCCCTGAGTCTTTGGGTGGATGTGTCAGACACATTTTATTTTTCCTGATAATTTAGCATTAGAAGTATTAGATTCTGAAGCCTTAGGACTTCCAGCGAGTTATATGGTATATTATTTCAGTCAGACTGTTTTTATCCTGAATAGCTCTCACCTAGCAGAAACCCAATTCAGATACCACAGGTAGCTATCGTGTTCCTGCCTTTTGAGATGATGGGACACATGTCTTGATCTAAAGTTTTGTGCCAGTCAGAAATATAGCCTGGGGAATTCCCTGGTGGTGCAGCGATTAGGACTCCACACTTTCACTGCCGAGGGTCCAGGTTCAATCTCTGGTCGAGGAACTAAGATCCCACAAGCTGTGGGGCGCAGCCAAAACAATAAAGAAAAAAAAAAAAGAAATACAGCCTGGATGATAAACTCTGTCATTTGCACCGATGAATAACTGTCAATGAGTGTTTACTTTTAGAAGTTTATTGCAAATTGAGAACTGACTGCATTTTGTGTAATCTGTCCCTTTGTGCACCAGAATGCAGTAAGTACGAACTGTTTGCAGTGCCGTTCTGTTGCATGCTCCTGTGTTAATAACTTCTCCAACTGTGTGAAGTTTGCAGTAAATGACCATTGATTAACTGTGTGTGGATATGAAATATAGAATTCATACAAGAACTTATAAAAATTGAGGGGAAATTTACTTTAGCTCAGACGTACTCCTTAGGTTGTGTTGTAACTGTGAAGCTTTGCCTCTGGTTTCTAATCTGCTTGTGTCTATTTCATAGTCCTGTTCTGGAAGCAAACCTCCAGCTATTCACAGCCACATACTGTGTCAAGAGACACCAGTTGTTCTCCCCTCCCTTCTCCTCATTAGTTGCCATTTGAAAATTTCGCATAATTTTGTCTAAATGGCTCCATAGGCACAGACCTGTTAAATAACAGAAAGGATTTACTCCATGAATTTGTTTTCTAAAAAAAACCAAAGATCTGCTCCTGTAAGTCACTAAAATTTTAATTTTATTTATAAGTTCTAATTTGGGGTAGTAGCACTATGTAGGGATATGTTTTACCAAACTGAGAAAGCCAGACTTTCTCGTAAAGAAATGGCCTTATACTGATTATAAGGCATCTGTATCAGACTGACTTCAGCTGCTGGTCAAAATTGTTAAGCTCTGAGGATTGGAACACATGGTTTTTAAAACGTAACATGAAAATGAGGACTGGGGAATGACCTTTGTGTCCAGGACTGTATTTGTTGAATGTTTTGGTGATAAATGTGTGCCTTTTAAGTAAGAGCCTTCAGGATTTAAAACAAAGAAAGAAACTTTTATCTTCGACTACATTTAACATTAAAAGATTAGTCAGTGATAATGTACTTTATGTGTCATTTATGGTTCTGAGTTTAAAATTTCCCCGGATTAATTAGTTCACTAGTGATTCGAAATCCTTAGCCACCTTCCAGGAAGGCGTGTGGTGAGATGCTGCATCCTACGTATCATTTTACAATTTGTCCTGGTTGCACCAAACTTGATTTTGAAAGATCAACTTTCAGAAAAAGTCTCTGACTTTTGATTTCATCATTTATGGAAAGATTTGAAGGCAGCTGCTCTGTGTTCGTATTCACAGGGAGTGGCAAACTTCTGCCGTTACAGGTGAACCCTCATAGCCAGTTAGGCCAGGACTGGCCACCTCAGTGGGAAAAGAGTCTGGTTTGTCAGTGGTGGGTCACCATCTCTCACTCCCACTGCCACCATCTCCTCTCTCTGCAGAGAGGGGGATAGAGGTGAAAATAACAAGTTTTATTGCTAGATCTACCTCTTTTTGGATGGTGTGGTTCTCGGTGAAGTATATTCATCCAACAGACCTGCATTTGTGCCCTCAGTATGTACAGCAATGCGCTAAGCCCTGCAGATCGTTCAGAAATGATGTAGGCATGGATCTTCACAGGCAATAACTCTGATACGAAGAAGACACTGCTGAGAATCATAAGAGTGATAAATGCGTGACCCTTCTGAGAGGAGAGAGATTCTAGCTAGGTGATGATTTTGATGTGCTGATTCCCTTGAGTCTGTATTTTGTGGGCACTTCATTCATTTAAGTCAGCCAATACACGCTGAGTGCTTGCTAGGTGCAAGGTGCTGCAGGCATGGGCTTCCACTGGTGAACAAGAGATGTGTGGTCAACCCTTGCCCTTAAGAAATGTACAATCTAGAGAGACAGATAAATATGACACTAATCAATACATGTGAACGCCCATGTACACGCATGTATACACATAGCATGATTTTTCAAAAGTGCTGGTACGTAAGTGTCAGAATGAGGGATCTGACCCTGAGTAGGGGAGTAAGAGGTCAGGTCAGAAAGACTTTCTTGAGCTCCAGAGTTGAGAATGGAAGATTGAGAACCTGGGTGACAGAGATGATGAATCTCACTGTTTCTTTGCTGATCCTCTAGGGGGAAATGTATTTCTTTCTCATTTTTTTACCATGTTTGTGGGCTGCTTATTTGTCAACTAAAATTCTTCATTCTCCAAATAGTGTGTAACTTGTGTATCCTTCATTCATTCACTTGACTCATGAATCTTTTCTTGGCTGCCTGCGATGTGCCAGCCTCTGGCTTTGTGCTGGGCCGCGGTTAAGTCTGCAAGACCGTGTGTGGCGTTTCTTGTGGAGTGAGATGCTAGAGTGGCATTGTCATGGGAGCGCCGATGGCTTGCTTTATAAGGCTGTCTTCATTTTTCTCCGTATATAGGACAACAGCTTTGAGCAGTTCATTATTAATTATTGTAATGAAAAGCTGCAACAAATCTTCATTGAGCTGACTCTTAAAGAAGAGCAGGAGGAATATATACGGGAGGTAATGTTGAAAAAAATTTTTAAGTATTCCTTTTTTACTCATAATACAAAATCTGGATTCAGAAGACTGTACAAACATGACCCTAAAATCAGATTTATCAAAGTTTAGCCATATTGTTTGTACCTTTTAAAAATTTGTTTGGTATGACATTTAAGCTAACTGGGATTTTCTTTGCTGGTAGTGCCCAGGACAGTGCTCAGCACATAGTAGGTGCTCAGTGAACATCAGCTGACCGACTTGAGTCTCACTGGATTCCAGTAGACTGAAGTAAAATAATATCCTGTTAAAAAACTAGTCTGAGATGAATGGACAAAAAAACAGCAGTACATCCATACAAGGTTCTAGTACTCAGCAATAAGAAGGAACAAACAGCTGGTACACACAATAGCATGAGGGAATCTCAGATGCATTTTGCTAAATGAAAGAAGCCAGACTCAAAAGGCTACATATGTATGAGTCAATTTATACGTCATTCTACAAAAGTCAAAGCTATAGAGTCAAAGTGTCTAATAGTCAATAGTGGCCAGAGGATAGGAGTGTGACTGCAAAGGGGCAGCACAAGGGAATTTTGGAGGCTGGCTGTGGTGGTGGTTACCTGATGCTACGCATTTGCCAAAACTTAAGAGAACTGTATACCAAAGAACTCAATTATCACCGTATATAAATTTAAAAGTACTTTACTATTTCAGTATTTAACAATATTTTAATATTTAATATTTGGTTCAGTCTTGGAAAGCATTGATTTTTTAAAACTTTATAATAAAAACAGGTAACATTTGTTGAGTGCTTACTATATGCCAGGTATTATACTAGTGCTGTGGATGGATTATCTCACTGAATGTAGTTGGAAAATAATCAGAAGTAATATTTACAGAGCCCTTTCATCCTTAATTGTAAAACACATACTTGGTTTTCACCCTTTTCATTTTTTAAATAGCCAGTGTTTTTCTAAGTATGAATTTATTTATATGAGACAAAAAGGAGAAATTTTATTGTATATGTAGTATTATATTTTTGTTTCCCTTTCATTTATTTGCTTTAATATTTTAGTAATATTACTTCCTTTTCTATAGTGTCATTTTAAGTCATTAAGGACCCAGAATCCTCTTTTTTTTTTGCCTCTCAGTATAGATTTTTCTAATGTGATTATTATTCCCAGTGACTTAGTAAAATAACTCATCTACTCAAAAACGAAATCATGAATATTTCATCTTTCATTTGGAATGATTATCATGCTTTAGAAACATTTTATACTTGAATGGCACCTTTTGTAACGTAAACATCCTAAAAGCCAGATTCATTCTCTTCCTGTCTTCTCATCATAAAGAGAATGCCCAAACTTTGATCTGTAACTTAAAACAGTTTGTACAGGTTGTCTAAAACACTTCTAAGCGTATATAGGAAGATCCCTTAGCTTGCCGTATGAATTAACTTTCTTCCCCTTAGAAGAAAAATAAATGTTTACACTTATGGAGAGTGTAAGCAGATACAGAATGATTACATTTGGCCTCCCAGATTTGGCCTTGTAGCTAGTGTTAGAACCAGTGGATAGGTTTTCATGACTTCCCTTGTGTTGAAAATACTTATCTTAGCACTGTTCTATTTTTACATTTGAAATAGTTAATGGCCCTACAATATGGGGTTGACTCTAAAATTAATTTTTTCCTTGTGATTACAAATTAAGAACAGAAACATCTATGCCTTGCATTCTGGGGATCAAGTTCTGACTTATTTCCTTGTAAATATTGTAAATATACAAAAAGTAATATTGACCCAAGGGCCTGTTGAATAAATGGCCCCGGGGCCAGCGAAGTGCATGGGAAATTGCCACAGATGGGAGGGTGGAAGGGGAGGCAGCCTCAGCACAGGTCAAGGGCGGTTGTTTCAGTCGGATCATGTCAGTGCTAGACTGCTGCATTATGAAAGTTTTGGGAACCGGAAGATGACATTTGCAGCACTGATTTTTATAAAGGAAAATTTCAGAGAGGAAGTGGAGTATAGTAAGATGGGCAAAGTCTTCTGCTAGAGGTGGTAATGTTGTAGCATCATCATATGGGATTTGACTATGTTCTGTTTTCTTTTTCAGGACATAGAATGGACTCACATTGAGTACTTCAATAATGCTATCATTTGTGACCTAATAGAAAATGTGAGTATTAGGTACAGTTTCCCAAAGAAGTTCTTGGTAGTGTAATTCACTACTTAATGAACGATTCTCACTGCCTTCAGTGTTAAGCTTTTGTATTTTCACTATTTCAACACTTCAGAGAAATACAGAGTTCTGGAAACTTTATCACAACCTTAAGAACTCACACATGGTTCTCGAACACATACATAGACAGCTGGACTTTTTGATACTTAGCCAGGTTCCCCCATGCTAATCCTGTTGCCGTATCACAGAGCCCATTCATGACGCCCAGATGCCATGCCCTTAGGTGCACCATTCTTTCTTGTGTGCTGGGAACCCGGGTCCAATCCACAGCTCCTGGAAATATGAGCACTGATCAGAGGAGACTCAAAAAAAAAAAAACGAAGGTGTTTGCCAAGTCAAAATATCCATTTCATTTCTAAAATTCTAGTGACCTCTTAACATAGTATTCAGTGCTTACTATCAAAAAGATAATTGTTTGTGAGCTTGTGGGGAAATGGTAACCCTTGTGTACTGATGGTAGGAATGTAAGTAAATTGGTGCAATCGCTGTAGAAATCGGTATAGAAAAAAAAAAAAAAGAAAACAGTATAGAGGTTCCTATAAAAAATTAAAATTAGAACTGTTATGTGACCCAGCAGTCCCACTCCTGGGTATATATCCAAAAGAAACAGAATCAGGATCTCAAAGAGATATCTTCACTCCCACGTTCACTGCAGCTTTATTCACAATAACCAAGATAGGGAAACCACCTAAGCGTCCGTCTACAGATGAATGGATAAAGAAGATGTGATGTATATATACAATGGAATATTGTTCAGCCATGAGAAGGAAGGAAATCCTGCCATTTGTGACAACAAAGATGGACTTTGAGGGCGTTATATGTTAAGTGAAATATGTCAGAGAAAGACAAATACTGTATGATATCACTTATATGTAGAATCTAAAAAAAAAACAAACTCAGAAACAGAATAAAATGAATAGTGGTTGCCAGGGGCTAAAGTTTGGGGGAGATGGGGAGATGTAGGCCAAAGGGTACAAACTTCTACTTGTAAGATGAACGAGTGCCGGGCTTTAATGTACAGTGTGGAGATTATAGTTAGCAATACTGTGTTATATACTTGAAAGTGGTTAAGAAGTAGGTCTTAAATGTTCTCACCACAAAAAGGAAATGGTAATTACGTGATGTGATAGAGGTAACTAACACTATAGTAGTGTATCAAATCAACATGTTGTATACCTTAAACTTGCACAGTATTTTATGTCAATTATATCTCAGTAAAGCTGGAAAAGTTTTCTTAAAAAGTAACAACGACAACAAAACTCCATGCTGCTCAAGTACAAATAAAGGGGCCCATCTCAGGAGCCAAATTAAGTAGGATCCCAGGGGTGACTGGTATGGACCGTAGATTGCTTCAGGGATGTGAGAGATGGTGTGTGTGTGGCTTGACAGGTGCCAAGGGCCGTGGGATTTTTCAGGTTACAAATTATGTACGTGAAAAGGCTTAAAGTGTGAAAAATTACTGCATAATTTTTAGTAACCTTTCTGAATCTAAGATTTTTGTTTTTACATCATATTTTTATCATGTAGTTTATCATGAATGAATTGATTGCAAGAAGACTGATTTGTGTGTAAAAGCTTAGGCTTACTAAATCTTCCTGGCCTTAATAACAACGTAATTTGAAACAATGCATAAACTTTATTTTCTGCAGTCTTTTTAGCTCTCAGTGTAGATGAGTGCTGTGCTTCAGCAATAGAATCACAGGCTCCAAGTGTCCAGCAAATCATTTTCTCTTCATCTTTAACAAGACGTTTTGGATATTATTAATTAGCCAGTATCTTATCCCTCAGTATTCAAGATATTCTTTGATTAAATTGAACTTTAAAAAAAATATATTCTGAAGCATTACTATTTTTCAGTTAAAAAATAAACTTTGTTTTGAAAAATGTAAACAGTGTTGGATTGTGAACACTAAGATTCCACCTAAGCAATTTAAAACTCTAGTCTAAAATTTAGAAAACCAGTGGATTTCCTGAAAATTTTTTCTGGTAAATTTTGTGACCAAAGTAGTTTGCTGGGGGAGTTTTAACTTTCAGAAGTTGTGACTATCACATTTTTTTCTTCATAACTGTAACATTTCACTTAATTATTTACCTTTAAGAAGGGAGGAAAAAAAAAAAAAAAAAAAGAAACAGTGGTAATACACTTAATTTAACTAGATTATCTCAGCCAAAAATCCCCTTGCATATATGATTGAAGAAACTCATGTTCACGTAGGAGCCTGGATACATAAAGGAAATGTTTCCTTCCAGCATCGCCTAACAATAATGTTTACTCCGGGGATGTTATGAACACACTTGACTCCTGAGAATCCACACTTCCCCCAGATTTTGTGTGGAATGAATAAGTGCTGGTCAGAGGATGTCATGGCCTTGTAAGGAGAAGGGGAGAGGAGCCGAGGGGGGACTTTGCCCTGGCGGAAGCGGGTGGGGCTCATGGTCAGTGGATTGTTCTCTGTGGAATGGAGATGTGTGGGCCTGTAGGGGCAATCGAAGGAACAACAGCCTTTATTTAGCAAAGCAGAAGAGTCCTGATTTTTGATTCACTTTAGCTGGGCTGACTGCTCTTGGGGTAAATATGAACACAGGGTCTGAATACCCAACAAACAAATTCTCACCCGTGTTTAACATCCATTTCGACCTTTTATATGGAAGGAGAATTTTATTCTAAACAGATATTCTTGAAACACAGCTTGATTGCATTGATTGTTAAAAGCAGCCTGCCGAATCACACCACTTTTTTTTCCACGAGAAAATAAACTTTATTTTGAACACAGGAACAATTTGGAAACATCTGAAACCAATTTCCTTCTCAAGCTGCGAATCAAATAATGGCCTTAAGAGACTATGCTTTGTGATTTATGACCACGTTATATAAGGAGACAGTATTGTCACATTAGTTTCTGACTTATAGATTTGTTTTTGAATCTTTGAGGTCTGACTTGCCTTTTGCTAAACAACATGAGTTTCAGTTATCAGCCCACTGAGGTGGCTGAGAGGTGACACCTAAGTTCTGTTCCGCGGTCGGGGAGGCATCGTGGACTGGGGGTGGGGGGGCGGGGAAAGACTCATGCAGACACTCCCTGCCTCCCCACTCCCCAGCGCAGCTGGGACCCCGCTGGAAGAGGGATGATTTCTCTTGGGGGGCGTTTTGTTACTTGTTTTGATTCTCTGCTCTTTGTTGTGCCTGAACGGAATTTTCTTGTGACTAAGTCGATTGTGTTTAATGGCATAATTAGGAATAATTATTAATACAGCGAGGAAGGAAGGAAACCCTTTTATCTCCTTTCGCCCAGAACACAAACGGAATCCTGGCCATGCTGGATGAGGAGTGCCTGAGGCCAGGCACGGTCACCGACGAGACCTTCTTGGAAAAGCTGAACCAAGTGTGCGCCACCCACCAGCACTTTGAGAGCAGGATGAGCAAGTGTTCCCGGTTCCTCAACGACACATCCCTGCCTCACAGCTGCTTCAGGATCCAGCATTACGCCGGCAAGGTGCGGGAGCCCGGGCCCCCCTGGAGGACCCCGAGCCTCAGCCTCAGAGATGGCGTTCTGACCAGCGCCGCCAGCTCCAGAGGATAAATGGAGCTGCTGAAAGCATAGAGTCAGTAAATGTTCAGTGGGAATAGAATCTGGACCATGTTGAGCAAAATCTTACTAATACTGAGAGCTGAAAGGAAAGCCAGTGGACTTAATGAAAGAGTTCAAGTATATATTAAAAATCGATCTTAGGGCTTCCCTGGTGGCGCAGTGGTTGAGAGTCCGCCTGCCGATGCAGGGGACACGGGTTCGTGCCCCGGTCCGGGAAGATCCCACGTGCCACGGGGCGGCTGGGCCCGTGAGCCATGGCCGCTGAGCCTGCGCGTCCGGAGCCTGTGTTCCGCAACGGGAGAGGCCCCAACAGTGAGAGGCCCGCGTACCGCAAAAAAAAAAAAAAAAATCGATTTTATTATTTTCCAGTTCTGAAAGCTAGCTTATAAAAAAGATCTATCAACACTGATAAAAGATTTGC
>RJWK010071517.1:0-10672 GCA_004363435.1 Platanista minor
TGCTGAGCCAAACGACTTTCTCTTTATTGGTGCCCTCCACTGGCCCCCTCTATCCGCTGCACCCCTTTCACCAGCTCCCTTCTGTTTAAGTCTCTCCATTCTTCTAAATCAGTTATCAATCTTCCATCTGCTTTCATTTTCCAGTATTGTGTTGACATCTCTTAACTCCTGTCACCATTTCTCCTTTCTCTTTAACCCTATGGGTTTATGGTCTTTTTACTTCTTTACTGTTATTATAGTGGGGATTTAGGAAGGAAAAGATAAAACATATTCAATCTTTCATGTTTACCCAAGCTCTCCTTTAATCAAGTCTGCAACATATAGTCTAGGAAAATGATATTATTTTTTCACCAAAAAATATATATGCATATAACGTTTATTTCTGGCCAACCTCAGAAAACTTAGGTGTTTATCAGACATGATCCCAGTAAGTATCTTCAGGCAAGCCATTGGATTTTTGTCTCCCAGAAGAGACACTTTAAAAAGGTTGTCACACTGTTTCCAGTCTGACAGCCAGAATTTCTGAGCTGCCTGGGCCGTAGGCCAGAGTTCACAGGGGTCTGACAAACCAGTGGTTTTACACAGGGCTGGGGGAGCCGGGCAGCTGCTAACAGTGTTAAGCTGGTGACTTGCAGAGGAGTTGGGGGCCCGTGTTTGTCTTTGAGCAGCCTCCCAGTAGTCACACTTATAATCAGGAACCAGAAATGCCTTTTCATTACTGACATCATAATCATCCCCTTACATAAAAGCATAAAAATAGTGTTGAATGGGCACTGACTCCCATGGGAAACATTCCTGTTCACTCTCATCATTTCTATGGCACCTTGATCTTCAATCCCAAGTGGTCTTTGAAAAAGCAGTGATACTCAAGTCTTCCACACAGAAAACTCCAGGGTCTCAGGAAGCATCTGGGCTGGTGTTTCCTTTTCTTTAGATGCACAGCAAAGCTGGTGGTGGCTTTTAAAACTTAGGCTCACACAAATACAAATTACATGTGGTAACATGCCCTACACACATATTATTTTTAACAAATCTGTCACTCTTCTTCTGACCATGACAGCTGACCCTGAAATTTTGGATTTTATTCTGTAATATTATAAAACTATGATCTTGGATCTCCCCCTGCCCAACCCACTCCCCCAACCCTCCAACACACACACACACACACACATACACACACACACACACACACACACACACACACACACACACACAAACCCTGGGCTGCATAAACCAGGACTTTCTTTTTATTGATGGCACATGACAAGGTAGAGCTCCCTGAGCCCCTCCCCCCCTTCAGGGGGTCTGGGATGGAAACTGTGTCATGAACAGGAGATTCACATTGTGTTGGGGGAAGGACTCCCCAGCAGCTGAGACCCTCTCTCTCTCTCGTTCTCTCACTGGGGCTGGTGGTCCAGGGGACTTTCACTCCTTGGATGCCATGTGGACCATAATGTCCACCACCTTGTTGCTATAGGCAAATTCATTGTCATACCAGGAGATGAACTTGACAAAACAGTCATTGAGGGCAATGCCAGCCCCAGCATTGAAAGTGGCTGTTGGAAATTCCCTGGCCGTCTAGTGGTTAGGACTCCTGGCTTCCACTACAGGGGGCCCAGGTTCAATCCCTGGTTGGGGAACTAAGACCCCACAAACCACAGGGCGTGGCCAAAAAAGAAAAAAAGTGGGTGTAACTGTTAAAGTTCAGGAGAAAACCTGGTCCTCAGCACAACCAATGGGTCACAATGACCCAATACTCCCTTTGTGTGTGCAGATCTGGATTGTGTAAACTGTTTCAAAAACTTATATAATTGTGCTTAGACCTCTAATGGGTGGAGCAGCCCTTAGAGCTTTCTGAAAGACCATCTCCCAGGTTATAATCCTCACATTGGCTTGAATAAAATTATTCCGTTTCTTTCTTAGATCAACTATTGATTAATTTTTTTGGTTGACATTAGCATGGCATAGTGGTCAGGTTATCAGTGATACCCACCAGAGGGCACCTAGAATCTACACCAAACTGGCACTCAGTACCAGCACAGGCCCATTGAGCCCCACTAGCCTCTCAGTACTCCTCAGGTGTTCTGGTGAATTCTCCTCATACCTGGATCTCATTGTTTTTAAGTGATCATCCTAAAAATGTTATTCAAGCTGTTTTTACTTAAGACTTGGAGTCTTAAGGAGTACCAGTACATGTCCTAAGTAGGGACCTAGGGGAATCTGGGCCGTAGGCTTAGGAAAAATATAGGTGGCTGGGTTTTTGTTAAATTTGGCCTAAGTTGAAAAAAAAAGGTCAGTGTATGATCTGAACAAACCAGTTGCTAGTGAAATGAGAGACAATTATTCATCTCCTAAGAACAAGGGACATTTGCTTCTCTGGCCACAAGGGGTCCTCAGGTGACTGAGAACCCAGCAGAAGTATCTGAGGATCAATCCTCGTGACTGCAGTGGCCCTTCAGAGGAACCCCACTACAACCGTTAAGTAAATACTGGTACTTCAGTCCTTTGATATCCTTGAGGTGGCCACCCAATTCTTTAAGGAATTAAAACCAGCTGTTTTAATTCCTCAGTCAGCTGAGAGCCCTGACTATAAGACCTCTCCCTATTCCCCAGGGAGGAGTGCAGAGTTCTTGAGGCGCTAGCCTGCTATGTTAAGCCACCCTTTCTTTCTCTTCCAAAACCATGTCTCCGTATCTCATTTCAGCATCAGTGTACAGGGAACCAATATTTTGGCATCAGTATTGTCAAAATTAGTTTGTAAAAGATCTCTATATAATCGACCTAAAGGAAATTAGGTGCTTATATAAATACTCAGAAATATAAATGAAACTAACCCAAATGAATTTCAGGATCACATGATTTAGGATTAATTTTTAATGAATGAAAACAAGTTTAAGTTTGTTGGTTTAATTAATACAGACATGTCTTTAGAGTCATCAACATTAAGTATAATACTTTTATTGTACCTAAGTTTACTAGAAGTCATATAAGATCTTATTATTCCTGTTACAAAATTTGTCTGCAAGAAAAATAACTTGATATGATGAAATTTTTAAGTTAAATGTGAGATAAGAGTTTTTTAGGTGAACTCTTTAGGAATAATTAATTATGTTTTATTGTGTTTCTACTCAAAAATAGTTTCCACTGAACTGGGTAAGAAATTAGAGAATTTTAATGGAAAACCTGACGGCTTCATAAAACTGTTAACAGAAGATTAAGATCAAGAATTAGTCACATAGGACTGGGTGAACTGATGAATATGGTTGTAATTTGGCAAGGGGAGGGATGCCTGAAATATCGCTGGTTTTTAATCTGTGTTTTCCAGATATAAAGAAACCCTTCCCCTCAAGCTAAGTATGACTTACAGAAATTTAATAAATTATAACTTTGTAAGTAGAATTGAAACATTTGTCTTTTCTCTACCTGCTCCTTCCAGAAACTAGAAATTCAGAAGGTTCCCAAAAGTCTTATCAGGTGAATAAGAAGACCACCTCCTGCCGGTTGCAGGAATTTCAAGATATTTCGGGACCTTGAGAAGAGAAGAATCCACCCACATCTGTAGATATCTCTGGCAGAATCTGATGGCAAGCCCTTGATGTGGCTTTCCTAACCTTGAGAGGCCTTTCGAAAGTTCAATTTGAGATTCCTTAAAAAAAGTCCCATCATAGCCAATTTTTAAAAGCCTGAAGGATCAATTACACTTATGTAAATAATCAGGCCAACTTTATTGAAATCAGAATTATTTTTAGACAAATTAGTATTAATTTGGCTATATTTGGTAGAAATAAGGGTAATTTTAGAGAGGAAAGAATTATGCTTCAGTGGATATTAAGTTCTAGTGTTGTCTTTGAGGTTTTTAAAATTTACTGCTTAAGGCTCACTTCCCTGATGGCTCCTTGTGCTATGTTACAGTATTGTAAAGTTTAATTGGATTATTAAAAGGACATTCTGAGTTTGTTTCTGAAGTTTATGATAGTAATCTATCTCTGGACAAAGAGCAGATACCCCATGACCTATTACCAGGAGATTATGCATAATGGCAAGACATCAGATAAAGGACTCTTTACAGCCACGATGGAAGGGGCCATATCAGTCCTCCTGTTCTGAATGAACTGCAACTCCTGTTTCTGACACCAGACTTCAGCTAAGACCAGCACTACCAGACCAAGACAAAAAGAAGACATATGAAGTAGACAGTTGACTTAAGGTGCCGGACCAGGCATAATTACTTTGATAATTGCCCACACTTTTGCTAAGGAACCAAATGTATCTCTTCCTTGGGCTCAATTATATGTAAGTTTCAAAAAAAAAAATCAATCCAGTTGCTGGGTTTGTGGCCAATGACCTATGTCCAGTACTTTTTGGTTACCTTGGTGGATTTCTCCTCTCCAAGGCTCTGATTGTTTGGCCCTTAAAAATGTAATTTTAGAAGAAAGAACTTTTAGTACTATGCAAGCTATCACCAATATAACTAAGTGGAACCCTCTTACCTGGTCAATTAAGGACACCCGTTCAGAACCTGGCCATAAATACCCACTTTGACTAGATGTTAAATATTGGACTACAGTGGATTTATACAACATGTTTATAACCTTGGCTCTCCCCAGGTTGTTTAGGAAGATGCACAATTGGTTTCCCTTGGGCTCAAGGTCACCTATGGGTAGCCTTGGAATCAGCCCCACCAATCTGCCTTTAACATAAGCACACTGGGTTCTGTCAGTTTGCAATGGTATGATCATTTGTCTGTGATATTTGTCCCTTCACTTGGAATACAAGATATCGTTACTCACATAGAGAGTTTAACAAAATTTACTCAGCAAGCCTTGAATGATAGATAGTAGTCAAGCCATTAGCTTGCTCAATTCAGAAGTCTCCATGATAAGAAAAGTCGTCCTGCAGAATCTCATGGCCCATGATATTCTAACTGCTTCCCAAGGGGGAACTTGTGCTATAATTCATACTGAATGTTGGGGTTTTATACCTGATGTGTCTTCTGATGTAACTCATCTTATGACATATATAAAGAAGCAGATTTCTGCTATGAATGATCCTCTTCCCAGTTAAGGGGAAATACTAGGAAAATGGTTTGGTTTAGGAGGATCTTGGTTTAAACCTTTACTAATGACATTGTCACTCCTATTGGCAATTTTGATTATAATTTGTGTAACTTATAAAGTGATAGTTTCTTGCCTTTTGTGCTGTGTATTACCTACTATTACTAAGATAATATCTAAACAATTGAAACTTGATCACATTTACAGTTCTCCATAAATTAATGAACATGAACAATACACATGCAAGGTAAAATTGGCATGAGTCCTATTGGACAGTTTGAAATTGATTGTTAGTCCTTGCCAGATATCTTACTAGTACAGCCCCCTAAAAGGAAAAAAAAGAACTGGGCTATTTAAAACCCAACATCGAGGGACATGATGGACCCAGGATAGGTAACCAACCACTACCTAATGCTTTCTATCAAAAGATTAATAATTAAAAAGGGGGGAGATACTGTCTCCCAGGTTATAATCCTTAAGTTGGCTCAAATAAAATTTTCTGGGACTTCCCTTGTGATCCAGTGGTTAAGAATCCGCCTTTCAATGCAGGGGAAGCGGGTTCAATCCCTGGTCGGGGAACTAAGATCCCACATGCCGTGGGGCAACTAAGCCCGCGCGTCACAACTACTGAGCCTGCGCGCTCTGGAGCCCGCACCGCCACAACTAGAGAGGAGCCTGTGCGCCGCAACGAAGAGTCCATGCGCTGCAATGAAAGATCCCGCATGCTGCAACGAAGATCCCACAGCTAAGAGATGACGCAGGGGCTTCCCTGGTGGCGCAGTGGTTGAGAGTTTGCCTGCCAATGCAGGGGACACAGAGCTGAGCCCTGGACTGGGAGGATCCCACATGCCGCGGAGCAGCTGGGCTCGTGAGCCACAACTACTGAGCCTGCGCGTCTGGACCCTGGGCTCCACAGCGAGAGGCCACAACAGTGAGAGGCCCGCGCACCGCGATGAAGCATGGCCCCCGCTCGCCGCAACTGGAGAAAGCCCTTGCACAGAAACGAAGACCCAACACAGCCAAAAATAATAAATTAATTAATTAATTAAAAAAAAAAGCTGACGCAGCCACAGATAAAATAAAAATAAATTTTCCATTTCTTTCTTAGTTCGATTATTAATTTTTTGTCAATACTACTTTTAGGCACTACCCTGTTCTTCTTGCTAATGGAAGTCTGATTTTGTTAAGTATGGGCTGGCAACAGGCTCAGGAAAGGTGGGGTTGTCACCCAGTAGGGCTGCCAGATTTGGCAAGTAAAAAGATAGGACATTCAGTTATAACTTAATCTCAGACAAACAACCAGTAGGGAATCGTATCCCCCATGTTCTGAGCATGAACTGTGATTGGTTAAGCCAAAACATTTCAATCCCTTCCCCCATGCCAGTGATTGGTTTGGGTGGGCATATAACAGAGTTCGACCACAGTTTCCCGAACAGCAGCAGTCACTTTGTCACTGTAGAAGAAAAGTGATGAGACAGTCAGAAGGACTGAGCCAGAGCTCTGATATTGTTGAACTTCTGAATTAGGCAGCTCTGGAATTCTTTTCTCCAGACTTCCTGTTTTGTAAAATAATGAATGTCCTCACTGTTTGAACCTCATTTAGTTGGGCATTCTGTTTATGCTGCTGTAAGCATCCTAAATGATTCAGCTGAAAGTGTTTTGAATCTCATTCAGCAGGTGTTAAATGGCTGTGGTTCTTAGAGAGACCTAGAACTCAGCTGAAGAACTTTATTCCACTGAGCTAAAGTTATTTTATTTTAAGTTCTATGGCCTAGTAGAATCACATGGGTCTTCCTCAAATCACACTTTCAAGAGTCACAGAAACCCTCCCTCAGACTTTGGAAGGTGGATGGGAAACAGTGATTCTCACCTCCTAGGATGGAATAGTTATTAACAGTTCTCTATATGCTCAACCTCACTGATAACTTCACAGAGCTGCAGAGGGAAGTGCGAGCCAGGCAGGCCAATTTTATGAGACAGACATTGTGTCACAATTGTAGGTGTGAAATGGACAATCTTTAGCCCAGAAGAAGTTGGGACTGGTGATCCTGAGGTACCGTTGGCATCTATGCTGTCTCTTTTGATCACAATGTGGATAATATGCACTGTTTGTTGGTTTTAGTTCTAGACATTCTAAAATGAAGAAAACTTTTCAAAGGTTTAAAAGACACATTTTTATGTATGGCAAACATTTGTATTAAAAAAAATGGAAGGAAGCATCCTAGTCTCCTTTTTTCATTCTCTAGAAGCAATCATTGCTATGTTTCTTGTGTATTCTTCCAGACTTTTGCATACATGGACAATTATACAAATATGTATAACTTTTTAAATACAAATGGTAGAATATAATACATATTAATTATATCTTGGAGATCCTCCCACATCATTGCTTTTGAAACTACCTTATACTGTTCAAGAGCTGCATAGAAGTCTAATACATGGATGTGCCATAATGTATTAGCCAATCTCCTATTGATAGACACTACAGTGGACATTTGCCATGTTTTCTGGTTGGCCAGCTCCTTTGGAACACTTCTCATGTTGGAGGAAAAACTCACTCTCCAGTCTCCTTGGAAGCTCTACCAAAAAGTTGCACCCAGGCCAGTCTCCAAATCAGAAGTGGACCCCAGGAGGACATGTGCTTTGGGCAGGACATCCATTTTGCTGGCCAGGGCAGCACAGCCTTATGGCTTTGGAAGAAGTAGGAGTTACAAAGCAAATTCCTGATGCAGAAGAGACATTGGTGGCAAAGGTGTGAGTGACAGTTGTGATTGCAGTCAAATTTTGAGTGGCAGTGCAAATTACAGCATCTCGTTCTTGGTCACAGCACAAGGTCTGGGCCTTTTACTCATCAGGCTATTTCTATATATGGTTTGTGGCTTGAAGTTTAGCATCAAGCCTTTTCTCTAGCCCTCCCAACAATTCTCTTTTTTATTATTTTTTTAATTTTTGAATTTTATTTAATTTATTTTTTTATACAGCAGGTTCTTATTAGTCATCAGTTTTATACACATCAGTGTATACATGTCAATCCCAATCGCCCAATTCATCACACCACCATCCCCACACCACCACGATTTTCCCCCCTTGGTGTCCATATGTTTGTTCTCTACACCTGTGTCTCAACTTCTGCCCTGCAGACCGGTTCACCTGTACCAATTTTCTAGGTTCCACATACATGCGTTAATATACGATATTTGTTTTTCTCTTTCTGACTTACTTCACTCTGTATGACCGTCTCTAGATCCATCCACGTCTCAACAAATGACCCAATTTCATTCCTTTTTATGGCTGAGTAATATTCCATTGTCTATATGTACCTCAACTTCTTTATCCATTTGTCTGTCGATGGTCATTTAGGTTGCTTCCATTTCCTGGCTATTGTAAATAGTGCTGCAATGAACACTGGGGTGCATGTGTCTTTTTGAATTATGGTTTTCTCTGGGTATATGTCCAGTAGTGGGATTGCTGGGTTGTATGGTAATTCTATTCTTAGTTTTTTAAGGAACATCCATACTGTTTCCCATACTGGCTGTATAAATTTACATTCCCACCAATAGTGCAAGAGGGTTCCCTTTTCTCCAAACCCTCTCCAGCATTGTTGTTTGTAGATTTTCTGATGATGGCCATTCTGACTGGTGTGAGGTGATACCTCATTGTAGTTTTGATTTGCATTTCTCTAATAATTAGTGATGTTGAGCAGCTTTTCATGTGCTTCTTGGCCATCTGTATGTCTTCTTTGGAGAAGTGTCTATTTAGGTCTTCTGCCCATTTTTGGATTGGGTTGTTTGTTTCTTTAATATTGAGCTTCATGAGCTGTTTATATATTTTGGAGATTAATCCTTTGTCCATTGATTCGTTTGCAAATATATTCTCCCATTCTGAGGGTTGTCTTTTCATCTTGTTTACAGTTTCCTTTGCTGTGCAAAAGCTTTTAAGTTTCATTAGGTCCCATTTGTTTATTTTTGTTTTTATTTCCATTACTCTAGGAGGTGGATCAAAAAAGATCTTGCTGTGATTTATGTCAAAGAGTGTTCTTCCTATGTTTTCCTCTAAGAGTTTTATAGTGTCCGGCCTTACATTTAGGTCTCTAATCCATTTTGAGTTTATTTTTGTGTATGGTGTTAGAGCGTGGTCTAATTTCATTCTTCTACATGTAGCTGTCCAGTTTCCCCAGCACCACTTATTGAAGAGACTGTCTTTTCTCCGTTGTATATCCTTGACTCCTTTGTCATAGATTAGTTGACCATAGGTGTGTGGGTTTATCTCTGGGCTTTCTATCTTGTTCCATTGATCTATGTTTCAGTTTTTGTGCCAGTACCATATTGTCTTGATTACTGTAGCTTTGTAGTATAGTCTGAAGTCAGGGAGTCTGATTCCTCCCGCTCTGTTTTTTTCCCTCAAGACCTCTTTGGCTATTTGGGGTCTTTTGTGTCTCCATACAAATTTTAAGATTTTTTGTTCTAGTTCCGTAAAAAACGCCACTGGTAATTTGGTAGGGATTGCATTGAATCTGTAGATTGCTTTGGGTAGAATAGTCATTTTCACCATATTGATTCTTCCAATCCAAGAACATGGTATATCTCTCCATCTGTTGGTATCATCTCTAATTTCTTTCATCAGTGTCTTGTAGTTTTCTGCATTACAGGTCTTTTGTCTCCCTAGGTAGGTTTATTCCTAGGTATTTTATTCTTTTTGTTGCAATGGTAAATGGGAGTGTTTCCTTAATTTCTCTTTCATATTTTTCATCATTAGTATATAGGAATGCAAGAGACTTCTGCGCCTTAATTTTGTATCCTGCAACTTTACCAAATTCATTGATTAGCTCTAGTAGTTTTCTGGTGGCATTTTTAGGATTCTCTATGTATAGTATCATGTCATCTACAAATAGTGACAGTTTTATTTCTTCTTTTCCAATTGGTATTCCTTTTATTTCTTTTTCTTCTCTGATGGCCGTGGCTAGGACTTCCAAAACTATATTGAATAATAGTGGTGAGAGTGGACATCCTTGTCTTTTTCCTGATCTTAGAGGAAATGCTTTCAGTTTTTCACCATTGAGAATGATGTTTGCTGTGGGTTTGTCTTATATGACCTTTATTATGTTGAGGTAGGTTCCCTCTATGCCCACTTTCTGGAGAGTTTTTGTCATAAGTGGGTCTTGAATTTTGTCAAAAGCTTTTTCTGCATCTATTGAGATGATCATATGGTTTTTATTCTTCAATTTGTTAACATGGTGTATCACATTGATTGATTTGCGTATATTGAAGAATCCTTGCATCCCTGGGATAAATCCAGCTTGATCATGGTGTATGATCCTTTTAATGTGTTGTTGGATTCTGTTTGCTAGTATTTCGTTGAGGATTTTTGCATCTATACTCATTAGTGATATTGGTCTGTAATTTTCTTTTTTTGTAGTATCTTTGTTCGTTTTGGTATCAGGGTGATGGTGGGCTCATAGAATGAGTTTGGGAGTCTTCCTTCCTCTGCAATTTTTTGGGAGAGTTTGAGAAGGATGAGTGTTAGCTCTTCTCTAAATGTTTGATAGAATTCACCTGTGAAGCCATCTGGTCCTGGACTTCTGTTTGTTGAAATTTTTTTTTTTTTTTTTTTTTTTTTTT
>RJWK010071518.1:0-10672 GCA_004363435.1 Platanista minor
GCGGCATGTGGGATCTTCCCGGACCGGGGCACGAACCCGCGTCCCCTGCATCGGCAGGCGGACTCTCAACCACTGCGCCACCAGGGAAGCCCCCTCCACTCTTTCGTCGACTCCCACCACCCTTCAGATCTCCGAGAGGCCCGCTCACCCCGGGTGTGTGCCCTGAGCATCAATCTTCATCCACATCGTTCCCGGGGCCCAGCTCATCTTCTGGCTCCATGAAGATGGAGCAGATGCTGAACGGATGCAGGGAGAACTGGCCCTGCACACGGGCAGCCCCCAACCTGGATCTGAGGCTGGAAGGCCGGGGAGCAGGAGCCCACTCACCATTCCTCCTGAAACCTTCCCCTCGCTCAGGGGCTCAGAACTCATCTGCTCAGGGACTTAATGGTCTTTTCAGTAGGTTCTCAGGAATCCAAGAAAGTGTACAAGCAAGAAGGGAGACTCCCCTGAGCCCAGCCAAAAGCTGAGGCATAACCTGGACGTTTATCATCCCCAAATGCAGCGCACTGCGGGGAGGGTCCCAGGGTCTGCGGTGGGACCCTAGGCACTGATTTCATCCTCAGAGCCTCAGTTTCCTTGTCTATAAAAGAACAAACGGGGACTTCCCTGGCGGTCCAGTGGTTAAGACTCCACGCTCCCAATGCAGGGGGCACGGGTTCAATCCCTGGTCGGGGAACTAAGATTCCACATGCCGCACGGCATGGCCAAAGAAAAAGAACAAATGGTGCCGGGATGGGGTGCTGACTTAGTGGGGTCCCTAGTACGTGGTGAGGGCCCCCTGAATACGGTGTTACCCCTGATGACCATCCACCTCACAAACACCCACTACAAGGCTCCAGCCTGCTCACTTCCCATGGCCCCCGTGGAGGGCTGGGAGCCACCAGACCCCGCTGCTGCCTTTCATCCCAGACAGGAAGGCTGAGCTTAGCGACAGAACTCAGGGATTCGGAACAGATGTCTGCAAGCTCACAGGGGGCTGGGAAAGCAGCGACCTCCATCCAGGGCTGACCGGCTTCACCCCACTCCCTCCAGGAGACCGGGGCCAGAGCAGCTGCCCACTCCTCCCTCCAACGAGGCCGTGGAGAGAGGGGGCAGAGCCAGCAGAGGCGGCCTCAGGGCTAGGAGAGGCTCCCCCTCCCACCTTGACTGAGGATCCATCCGGCCCCCACCAGGAACACCCTGATGATCCCAGACCTCTCCTTCCCCTGATATTATGCAATCTGTGGCTCACTGTGGAGAAAACCAAAGTTGAAGGGAACCAAACGTGGGTCACGTCTGGGGCTGCTGTGGGTCCCCAGAACCCCTCCTGCATAAATGGGACCAGGGTCAAGACGTCTTCTGGGAGCCAGCTGGGCGAACATTTCTCAATCCCTTTGGAAGAGGCCACCCCAAAGGGAACCTCAGCCTGAGCCGCTCTCAGCAGAATCCTGTTGGTCACACACAAGGACTGTCCCAGCTCCTGTAAGCACTTGGCCGACCTGAGCTCACAGGACCTGCACACTGCCCGTGGCAGAGGTGGCAACTCTCAACCCCATTTGACAGGGAGGAAACCGAGGCATGGGGAGGGGGTGGCATTTGCCCAGTGAGTGGCTGTGCTGGGCCTGAGTGCAAAGCCTCTTCTGTGGCCTGGGGCAGGCAAAAGAGAGCCCTGAGCTGGGACCGGGGCACAGGACAGAGGAGGTGACATTGCCCCTCCTTCATTCATTCACCTCCCACCTTCATTCATTCATTCATCCTTCCAGAGCCCCTCCCACGTGCCTGGTGCTGCACAGCACGATGGGAAGAACAGCGATATGTGTGGGGGGGGGGTGGGGGGTGGGGGGAGGCATAGGGCCTGGCACACACCAAGTGTAAATGGGAACTGCCCCAAATCCAAACACGTAGACCCTCCCCCGCCCACTCCCACCTCGTCTGTGCCTGGCCTGAGCCCCTCGTCTGCCCCGGGTTCCACCCACACAAACAACACATCAGCCAATCCTGCATCCTCTGTCATGGAACAGACTGTCTCCCACAGACCCCATCCTATCCCAGATTCCTTCCCCTGTGGCCTTGGGGTCCTGCCAGGCCTGTGCAGCCAGCTCCCCTAACCTCTCTCCCCACACTGGTTTCCTGTCGCACGCCTGGGTAGAGACCCTGTCGCATCCCGTCTGTTCCATCCCATCGACAAACCCCACCTGGAGAGCCCGACAGGTCAATGGGTGGTAACAAGGCCTCAGAGCAACCGAGCTTCTTGGGGTGGCAGTGGGTACCAGCCTGCTCTTCTGAGAAGGCTCAGTGTCCCCCCTACCACTTCAGTGCCATTCCTCAGCCCTCCCCAGGGCACTGTCACCCAGAGCTAGGAAGAGCCAACTCCACCGATGGGTGGAATTCATGTCAAGGAGTTTATGCTCTGATCTTGGATACACATGGATGTCAGTATCATTTAGCAGCTGTGTGTCTTTGGGCAAAAGACTTAACCTCTCTGAACCTCAATTTTCTCATCTGAAAAATAGGGATACATTCTCGTAATTCCTTATCAAAACTGTTTGGGGGCTTCCCTCGTGGCGCAGTGGTTGAGAGTCCGCCTGCTGATGCAGGGGACACAGGTTCGTGCCCCGGTCCGGGAAGATCCCACATGCCGTGGAGCGGCTGGGCCCGTGAGCCGTGGCCGCTGAGCCTGCACGTCCGGAGCCTGTGCTCCGCAACGGGAGAGGCCACAACAGTGAGAGGCCCGCGTACTGCAAAAAAAAAAAACTGTTTGGCTCCAGATGTAGTTTAGAATTGAGAACTCTTCAGACTTTAGAGAGATGATGCAGACCTTACGCCACGCATTGTGTTAACACCTCCAGCCGGGTCTGGGGCTAACAGCCATGTTCAGACATCTCAGGAACAGAATGTATGACTATTCAATCTAGGATCAACAAGGTCTATAAGTAGCCTCAGGTCAGGTTTAGCAGCCGAAATGAGTTATAAAAATACTTTGAGGGGCTTCCCCACTGGTCCAGCAGTTAAGACTCCATGCTTCCAGTGCGGGGGGCCTGGTTTCGATCCCTGGTCAGGGAAGTAGATCCCGCATGCGTGCCTCAACTAAGAGCCCTTGTGCCACAGCTAAGACTCAGCACAGCCAAATAAATAAATAAATAAATAAATAAATAAAAACCAAACTTTGAGCTTTCAGAGCTCTGGGAGATTTTGAACCCACAGATAAGGGAGTGTGGACCAATGGAAACACTCCCTCCCTGAAAGGGCTATGGAGCCAGGGGTCGGGGGGTGGGGGGGAGGTGGTTATTCCCATTCCCTGAAATGGGGGAGGTGCCAGGAGTGAAGCGCTGGGTCCGTACTCGGGATTGTGATTCCCGGGGACCTAAGGGCTCTTGCACCCTGGCGTGGGGTTGGGTGGAGAGGCTTGGGCACCTCAGAGAGGCCATGCCATCCGGTCCAGTTACCCAACAGCTGGGTGAAACTTGGCTCCTGCCCTGAGGGCAACCTTCCCAGTCATGAACACGCTGGCTCTGTCCCCAAGATCACTCCCAGGGACGGCACACAGCCTCAGGGATTCACTGAACCCCAGAAGTCAACCAGATGCCCCAAGGTTAGGAACCCCTGCCCCAGAGAGCCGACGAGTTCACCCCCTGGCGGGTCACCTCCCTTCTTTGCCCACAACAGCTCTGGGTCTAGGATGGACAATCATTAGAGCGTGTGGTCCTCGCACCCAGATCCACTGCTCTGTAAAGGGCTCCCAGGAGGTTTCCCACCTTCCCAGCCCCAAGAGACACTCATCAGTCTATCCTTCCAGACAGTGGGGGGCACAGGTCCCTTTCCTGAGGCCCCCCATATCTGGATCCTACAGCTAACCCAGGGCGCGCAGCCTCGAGACCCCGATGGTGGGCACAGGGGACGAGGTGATGGCGGTGCCCGGAGCCCGCGCTTACCCAGGTTGAGAGTGATGTTGACCGAGGTGGGGTACTGCACCCCGAAGGCCATGGACGGGCTCTGCCACCAGGTGCTGTCGTCCTGGCTGTGGAAGTCGGTGAGGTAGGAGGCGTTGTGGTGGCGCTCGGGGTCGGCGTCGTCGCAGCGCTGGCACTGTGCCCCCGCTCCCTGAGCGCCCACGTGCGGACAGAAGTCCTCGGGCGGGCGGCCGCACGTGTGGGAGGCCTCGGCTAGCCGGCCGAACGCCGCGTTCTCGAACACGGGCAGGCAGCGCTGCGGGCGCCCCGCGCCGTCGTAACACGCGCCCATGCCCGCGCCGGCCGCCCGCGGCGCCAGGAGCGCCAGACCCAGCAGGAGCGCGGCCACCGCCGCCATGGTCAAGGGCACCGACGCCCTTGCGGTCCGGCAGTGCGCGCCCAGCTCTGCGCGACCGCCTCGGCTCCGGCTCCAGTGGGAGCGGACCGCGCTAGGGGCCCCAGGACGCGCCTCCCCCGGCGGGCGGGACCCATGGCGGGAGGGAGGGACAGACGGCGGGCAGCGCCCCCCAACCTCTCGACCGCTCCGTCCCTGGGCGCTCACCCCCACCTGGTGGTCGTGCCCGGGAGTGCCCGGCTTGGGAGTCAGCCCCAGCTGCCTTGCCCTGGCTCTGCTGGGGGGACCCTGGCTCTGCTGGGGGACCCTGGCTCTTTGAGCCTCGGTGCCCTCGGCTGTAAAAAGGGATTGGTAATGATGCAGGTTCATTACCGTGCTTGTGAGGTTTCAATGGCTGTTCATGACATGGAAACTGCTCACTAGTGCCTTTCAAGTCCCGAAATAAAAGGGGGCATCAGGGTCTTTACCTGGTCTTTCCCGTTGCATGTCTCCTCCCAGCAATAAAGTCACCCTAGGGGTAGTTCCTTAAGTTTACACTGTTCCATTAACTCTGAAAAGTGCTTCTGCTGCTGGCTATTCTCTGCTCTCAAAGCAGAGATTCTAAGCTGACATTTGTGACCAAGGATTCCTGGTCCCATCACAAACATCACCTCAGAGAGAGACCTTCCCTCCCCCCACCCGCAGGAGATGCCCCCTTATATGCTCCATTCATTAAAATTAGTAAATCAAAGGAGAAAGCCAGATGCTCATATCAATAGATGCTAGAGAAAACACTTGATAAAACTTAGCAGCCCTTCCCAGAAAAACTCTAAGGAAAAGAGTAATAAACTTCCTAAACATGCTCAGGACTATTTTTCAGCTGCAGCCTTTGCAGCTAGGTCCTTCCCATCAGATGTTCTTGCTTGAGAGTGGGAAAGTAAAAGTGGGCAGAGGCCATCCTCTGCCCTTCTGGTGATTTTTTCTGGTGGCAAGTGAGGTCACAGAGGAGGAGGCTTTCTGCAGCAGCGTGCTTCCCATTCTCCAGCTCTGTGGGGGTTGAGAGGGCTTCGTGTGGTGGGAGCAGCAGCCGTGGCATCTTGACACCTATTTCTGCCCCCTGGATTGCAGTTACAGAGTGAGCTCCCAGAGCCTCAGGTGGTGGCAGCTTCCCAGGTGGGTCAGTTCTGCAATGCCCTAGATGTCAGCACTTCCAGTGTCTTTCCATCCATCCCCTGAGCACTTTCCTCTCTGCATTCAGTCCTTCCTGTTGCAAACACCTAAGCACTTGCCAGGTGCTTGGCGCCGAGCTCAGCATGGTGAGGGTGGAGAGGGTGGGCAATAAATTGCTATCACTACAATGAAGACAAGATCCTGCTCTCTATGAGCCCTCGGTCTGACTGGAGAGGGAGACAGGGCGCTAAGAAACAGCCTGATGACATTCCAAGGCTTGTTCTTGCCTGTTTTATAAGACTGGATTGTGACCACGTGTTTTCCAGTCGTTTGCTCCTCAGCAAACATGTACTGTTGCCCACTGTGTACCCTGCACTGTGTTGGGGACACAGAGGTGAATTAGACACCCCCATCCCACCCCCAAGTGAGGGAGAGACACCATATCCATTGATGTCCATGAAGAGGCTGATAGGATGTAACGGAAGGTGGTGCATGGGAGGCTTGGGGTGTAGGGAGGGTGGGGTGGCTAGTTCTGCCTGCAGGTGGAGGGTGCTTCCTAGAAGAGGTGATGAGTAGACCAAGTTGTAAAGGATGAGTAGGGGAAAGGGCATCTCAGGCAGGAGGCACAGCATGTGCAAAGGCTCAGACGTCTGAATGGGTAGGGCAAACCTGTTGTGTGTTTGCAGCTCTGGGTGGGGAGTTGGTCCTGGGGGTGAGGCTGGAGCAGAGTGCAGAGGCCAGATGATGTGGGGTGCTGGGCACCATGGTGATGAGCAGGGGCTTCGTCCTGTAGAGGATCTGTGGCTGCTGTGGGTTGTGAGTTCTTGGCGGGCAGGGACCTCGTGTGCCTCACCCCCTGTCCCCAGGACCTGAGCTGAGCATAGTTCAGGGAATGTTTGGGGGAACAAGCAGGAACCACATGGCTGGCAAAGGCTGATCCTACAGGGGCAGGGCCGGAGATGATGACTCCTTTAAGAGGCGCCAGATGGGTGCTCCCTGACCTTGCTCAGCTCCTGGCAATGGCTCTTGAGGGGACCACACCACACTAAGGGGCCAGGATGAGGGGCTAAGTTTAGTTTGGACAATCAGGGGAGGCTTCTTGGAAGAGGTGACAGCACAGTGGAGACCTGAAAGATGGGATGAGAGACAGGGTGGAGAGGGAGGGCTCACACTGATGGGAGCTGACAGGGACCCCTCAGCTGTCACCCTCAGAGAACATCTTCTCCCTGGAGTTAACAAGTTCAGACAGGCCCAGGGACATGTTTGGCCTCGGGACATGCCACCCCTCAGTACAGCAACTGTCTCAACCCTCCTCTGTCCCCAGCCCGAGCAGGGCCTGGGCATGGGATTGAGTCAACCCTGGATAGCCCTTCAAATCCAAGGGGCCCAGATGGATAAATGATGCACCCCCTTGTGGGTGGTGCAGGGGCCAGAGGCTGGGCTCCAAAGGAGGTAACAATGGCTGCTGGGACTTCCCTGGTGGCGCAGGGGTTAAGAATCTGCCTGCCAATGCTGGGGACACGGCTTCGATCCCTAGTCCAGGAAGATCCCACATGCTGCAGAGCAACTAAACCCGTGTGCCACAACTACTAAGCCTGCACTCTAGACCTCGTGAGCCACAACTACTGAGCCCACGTGCCACAACTGCTGAAGCCCGCACGCCTAGAGCCTGCGCTGTGAAACAAGAGAAACCACCGCAATGAGAAGCCCACGCACTGCAACGAAGAGTAGCCCCCGCTCGCCGCAACTAGAGAAAGACTGCATGCAGCAACAGAGACCCAACACTGCCAAAAATAAATAAGTTTCTCAAAAAAAAGGCTGTCCACTCATCATTCATTCACTCGCTGGACAGACATTTACTTAGTCCACATGCCATGCCCTGGGCTGGGCACAGGGGACAGAGTGATGAATTGGTGAAACTGTCCCTGCACTTGGGGGGCCCCCAGTAAGAAACTGGTGATTATAACACAGAGTGATCAGAGCACTGGGGAAGAGAGAGTAAAGAGAAGGTGCTTACCCCGGTCTGGAGAAGTCAGGGAAGTCTTCCTGGAAGAGGTGAGGTCTCAGCTGAGATCCAGAGAAGAGGAGATAGCCAGTAAAGGGGATGGGAATGAGCATTCCAGGAAAGGAAACAGCATGTGAAAGGCTTGGAGACAAAACCGAAGAACTGAAGGAAGCCCAGGGTGGCTGGAGGTGGGAGTTTGGGAAGAAGCAGGTTGGGGCTGGTGGGGTGGGCAAGGGCCAGCCCCACATGTCCTGATGAAGAGCCGGACTCCACGTGGGGACTGCCAGAGAGCAGCCTCCCTTCTCCAACCTCTCCCAGGGGTCCAGGCTCCCCGCTCCCCAGTGAGAGGCTCCTGCCCTAGGTCCAGCCTCTGGCCCCTGCTAGGTCCCCTCCCACTTCCTCTGGACACTCAGGGTCCAGCACGGAAATCCTTGGGCCCGGCACTCCCTGGGGAAACCCCACGGCCGAGTCCACACAGACATGTCTCTGCTGTGCCTGACACTGCCCACACGCAGCCAAAGTCGCCCACAACACAGGTCAGCCAGGAACACAAGGCCATGGAGCCCACCCTGTGGGTAGATCACAGAGCCCAGCTGCTCCTCAGTGGGCTTTCTTGTTTGTCTGCACTGCTCCCCCAACTAGGGGCCCCCGGAGGGTAGGCAGGACGGGTGTGACTCATACCCTGGGTGGGCAGCGAAGTGGGTGCTTGCAGAATGCCTAGTGAATGAATGAAGGGTGATGAATGTTAAGTGGATGGTAAGTGAATGAAAAGTACATGAAGAATGAGAGCATCTGAATGGATGGATGGATGGATGGTGAACGAATGGATGTGTGATTGATGATGATGGTGATGATTATGATGATGATGATGGTGATGATGTTGGTGATGATGATGGTGACGGTGATGATGATAGTAATGTTGATGGTGATGACGGTGATGGTAATGATGAAGATGATGATGACGGTGATGATGGTGATGATGGTGGTGATATGGTGGTGATGATAAAGATGAAGTGATGATTATGGTGATGATGGTGATGGTGATGGTGATGAATGAATGCATGCATGTGGGAAGTGAGGGCTTCTGCTCCCTGGGTTCTCCTCACACAACCTCTGCCCCCAGTTCTGGGGCCCTTGACCTCTCAGCAGAAGGCACAACCTGATAGCTCCCTCCCCATTTCTCCCACTGCACCTGCCACCCTCTCCTTTTGGCCACTCAGCTCCGGCCACATGGGCCTCCTGCCCAAACACACAGAGCGCATTCCCACCTCAAGACTTTTGCACGTGCTGTGCCTTATGCCTGGAGCACTGTTCCTGCAGGTTTCTGTGTCCCTCCCTGCCCCAGGGTCCCGATATGGAGAGTCCGGCCCAGACCTTCCTTGACCTTTCCCTGTGCTTCCTACTCCTGCACTGTGCAGTGTGTTCCTTCCTAACCTGTGACACATACACATACTTGCTTGTTTGTCTGTGGTCTGTCTCTCCCATCAGACTGGGAGCTTCCTGAGGGCGGCAACTGTGCGGCCCCCCTTTCTCGGCCCAGCAGGGACACTTGTGGGATGAATCCATGGGGCACAAAGCAGCAGATGAGGGCACAGAGTCCCCACTGGAGTGACCAGCTCCACGCAGCCACTGATCTGCGCCAGCAGTCCCCACCACAAGGAAGGTACCCTTAAACGGTAATTTCATTTCCAAGCTCTTTCTGCTGAGGACAAGGAAACGGCAATTCTAAGTCAGCAGCAGAACCTAGCAAGGGAAGGGAAGGCACAGATAAGCCACACCTGCACTCCAGCTGCCCCAGGGATTCTTAGCCATTGCCGTGAGCACCGCTGGAACCAGGAATGGGACCCCCAGGCCTGAGTTGGACCCCTGTCTGTCCCCAGGGCCTGGCACGACCCTGCAGAGGCTCCCATTGCTCTCAGGTAAGGGCGGTCTCTGGGACCTCAGCTCCTAAGACTTCAGAACTCCTACATCATTGGCCAGCACCTTCCGACCCTCAGACTTTCCAGGTCCCCTCCAACCCCAGGACTTTGGCACCTGCCAGTCCCTCTGCCTGAAACACTCCTCTGCTCTTCTCACCAGCCTGATTCTTGCTCCTCCTCTAGGGCTCAGACCTCAGGATAATGTCACTTCCTCAGGTTGCCCCGCCCCCTGACTTCATGGCACTTCTAGACCCGTCATTATTTTCATGTCCCTCTTTCCCATCAGGCTGCCGGTCCCAGAGGACAAGAATCCTGTGGCTTCCCGCTCTGTCCCTGACATGCACCCAAGGCAGGGTGTACACTAGGTGGCCCATAAATAGTACAGAGTGAATGAATGAGTGTAGGAAAGCAGACCGGATGGAGGGAGGGAAGGAAGGAGAAAGAAATCTGGCAGCGAGGCCCAGGCTTCAGTTGGGCTTTTCTTTGGGGGTGAGGCTGGGAGTGAAGCCCCCTTCCTTCCCAAAACTGTGGTCGATTGTCCGTCCTGGTCCCCAGCAGGGAAATTTATCTCTTCAACGGGGATCATTTTGCAAATCACCCTTCCCGTACTGCTGTGTCAGGGGTGTGCTGGAGCTGTCAGGCTTCCGTTTGGATGTGTGCGCGCACGCGTGTGCACGTGTGTGTGCGTTCACGTGTGTGTGCATGCACGAGCGGTGTGTGTTTTGTGAGTGTGAGCCGTGTGTGTGTGAGATCGATGTGGGGTATGGGCGGGTGTGTGTGGTGTGTGTCTGTGTGTGTGTGTGGTGTGTGCTTGTGTGGGTGTGACTGTGGTGTGTGTGCTGGGACCTGGCCTGGGGGTGGGCACAGACACGGTCTGAAGGCTGTGGAGCCCTGAGACACGTGGGGTCCAGCAGGCAGGCTCCGTGGGAGGCAGAGGAGGAAGAGTGGCGGGAGCTGATGGGGGGTGAGGGATGCATCCCCTGGAGCCTGAAGTTAGCGGTGCTTGTCCTAGACCCTGTGGCCTGGCCCGGCTGGGGGCGTGGCGAGGCTCCGAGCCTACTGCTGGGATGGAGAGACACAGGAGGGGAACACCTCGCGGAGGGGGGCTTGAGGCCAGAGGCTGGCCCCTGGAGGACAGTCCCCGAGGGGCACAGGGGGTGCGCTGCAGGCTACTCAAATCATGGGGTACAAGAGTCCACATGAGATGGGGGGCCACAGAGACGCTGTGGAGGGCAGCCTTGAAGCCAGCCTCAGGGCTCTCCAGCTGTGTCCTCAGCAAGGGGCAGGGAACCAGCCACTGAGCCCTTCTGTC
>RJWK010071519.1:0-10671 GCA_004363435.1 Platanista minor
TTCATTTATTGTGTTGTTCATTGTTGCTTGTTTCATCTTTAGTTCTTCTAGGTCCTTGTTAATTCTATTTCCAAGGTTTTGGATCATCTTTACAATCATTATTCTGAATTCTTTTTCAGATAGACTGCCTATTTCCTCTTCATTTGTTAGGTCTGGTGGGTTTTTAGCTTGCTCCTTCATCTGCTGTGTGTTTTTCTTTCTTCTCATTTTGCTTATCTTACTGTGTTTGGGGTCTCCTTTTTGCAGGCTTCAGGTTCGTAGTTCCCGTTATTTTTGGTGTCTGTCCCCAGTGGCTAAAGTTGGTTCAGTGGGTTGTGCAGGCTTCCTGGCGGATGGGACTAGTGCCTGCGTTCTGGTGGATGAGGCTGGATCCTTTCTGGTGGGCAGGTCCACGTCTGGTGGTGTGTTTTGGGGTGCCTGTGGACTTATTCTGATTTTAGGCAGCCTCTCTGCTAATGGGTGGGGTTGTGTTCTTGTCTTGCTAGTTGTTTGGCATAGGGTGTCCAGCACTGTAGCTTGCTGGTCGTTGAGTGAAGCTGGGTGCTGGTGTTGAGATGGAGATCTCTGGGAGATTTCTGCCGTTCGATATTATGTGGGGTTGGGAGGTCTCTTGTAGACTGGTGTCCTGAAGTTGGCTCTCCCCCCTCAGAGGCACAGCACTGACTCCTGGCTGCAGCACCAAGAGCCTTTCATCTACATGGCTCAGAGTAAGAGGGAGAACAAGTAGAAAGAAAGATAGAAAGAAAGATAAAGAAAGAAAGAAAGAAGGGAAGGAATGGAGGGAGGAAGAAAGGAAGAAGGAAGGAAAGAGGATAAAATAGAATAATATTAGATAAAATAAAATAAGGTTATTAAAATAAATAATTATTAAGATAGAAAATTTTTTTTAAAGTTAAAAAAAAAAAACGGACAGATCGAACCCTAGGACAAATGGTGAAAGCAAAGCTATACAGACAAAATCTCACACAGAATACACATACACAGTCATAAAAAGAGGAAAAGGGGAAAAAAATAATAATTCTTGCTCTCAAATTCCACCTCCTCAATTTGAGATGATTCGTTGTCTACTCATGTAATCCACAGTTGCAGGGTACATCAAGTTGATTGTGAGGATTTAATCCGCTGCTCCTGAGACTGCTGGGGGAGATTTCCCTTTCTCTTCTTTCTTCGCAAAGCTCCCGGGGCTCAGCTTTGGATTTGGCCCCGCCTCTGCATGTAGGTCGCCGGAGAGCGTCTGTTCTTCACTCAGGACGGGGTTAAAGGAGCAGCTGACTTGGGGGCTCTGGCTCACTCAGGCCGGGTTGTGGCGGGGAGGGAGGGACACGGAGTGCGGGGCGAGCCTGCGGCGGCAGAGGCCGGCGGGACGTTGCACCAGCCTGAAGCGCGCTGTGCGTTCTCCCGGGGAAGCCGTACGTGGATCACGGGACCCTGGCGTTGGCGGGCTGCACAGGCTCCGGGAGGGGAGGTGTGGATAGCGACCTGTGCTCGCACACAGGCTTCTTGGTGGTGGCAGCAGCAGCCTTAGCGTCTCATGCCCATCTCTGGGGTCCGCACTGTTAGCCGCGACTCACGCCCATCTCTGGAGCTCCTTTAAGCAGCACTCTTAATCCCCTCTCCTTGCACACCAGGAAACAAAGAGGGAAGAAAAAGTCTCTTGCCTCTTCGGCAGGTCCAGACTTTTCCCTGGTCTCCCTCCCAGCTAGCCGTGGTGCACTAACCCCCTGCAGGCTGTGTTCATGCTGCCAACCCCAGTCCTCTCCCTGCGCTCCGACCGAAGCCCGAGCCTCAGCTCCCAGCCCCGCCCGCCCCGGCGGGAGAGCAGACGAGCCTCTCGTGCCGGTGAGTGCCGGGTCGGCGCCGATCCTCCGTGCGGGAAACTCTCCGCTTTGCCCTCCGCACCCCTGTTGCTGTGCTCTCCTCCGTGGCTCCGAAGCTTCCCCCCTCCGCCACCCGGAGTCTCCGCCCGCGAAGGGGCTTCCTAGTGTGTGGAAACCTTTCCTCCTTCACAGCTCCCTCCCACTGGTGCCGGTCCCATCCCTATGCTTCCTGTCTCTGTTTTTCCTTTTTTCGTTTGCCCTACCCAGGTACGTGGGGAGTTTCTTGCCTTTTGGGAGGTCTGAGGTCTTCTGCCAGCGTTCAGTAGGTGTTCTGTAGGAGTTGTTCCACGTGTACATGTATTTCTGGTGTATATGTGGGGAGGAAGGTAATCTTCGCGCCTTACTCTTCCGCCATCTTCTCTTTCCTCCGTGGTGGCTTCTCTTGTTGCGGAGCACGGGCTCTAGGCGTGCAGGCTCAGTAGTTGTCTCCAGTTCTCTCATATCATAAACTGCACTGGAATGAATGTTTGAAAGATAATCCTAATTATGTTTTAGAAATGAACTTTAAATTGTTATTTAAGATTCCATAAATTTTTATAATTTTAAAAAGAGCACTTTTTAAAGTCTCATTTCTTATAGAAAAACATTTCATCTGCATCACATTACATAAACTACAGTCATGCTGACAAGCTCTCATAGTAACAGGGCTTTTTCCCCATCGTAGGTTCCTGACCTGAACCCTGATGAGATTAGGCCCTCTTGCCTTTTCCACAGCATTTGCAATTTTTCCACCATAAAACTCAAAATGTTTTATAATAATTGTATAATTTTCTTTTTCTTTGTTAGATTCCAAGTTTTATAGGGGAAGGACATGCCTGTCTTATTTATTACTGCCGTTCTAAGCATAAAGAGAGCATTTGGAAGTTTTTTTTTTAATTAATAAATACAAGGATAAATGGATGCCTTAGGAAAAGATAAACAAACAGAAACTGGAAGCCAAAGTATCAACAAATAAATTACCTCCTAAGGTCTCCATCACTTTGCAGCCATAGTGAATGATGTGTTTCATAAAGGGATAAATGGATGTAAGTGAGAGTCACCATGTGTTAGAGAGGAAAGCCGTAAAGCCACTGGTCACTGTGGTGGCCTGATGTGTATTTCTGTTTTTCTGTGAAGAGATAGACGGATGTCTAGAAAAACTGGCACGTGCATTAGTTTCTTTTCTAGTTATCTTGTTTCAAAGCCAAGGGAGCTAAACCTCAACATGCCTTCCCACTCACTGGAGATAATTAACATAAATAACAATTATACAACAGCCCAGCAAAAAGAAATCTTCAAGTTTAGCACCTTGAAAGCGGGGTTCACTGTCAATGCTGTCATTCAAAGAATAATAGCTACATGAAAGAGGTCTTCAAGGAAAGGAATTCCCCCCTCTCCAAGCACTGCAGAGTTTTCAACATGCTATAGCCTGAAATTAAAGAGATAAACACTCCATGTTTATCTGGAAGATAAAACATGGAGTGGGGAAAGAAGTGAGTTAATTAAAGATGAATCAGGTTATCTGTGGGAATACTTTTCAGATGCCAAAGAATTTTAATTTCAGCTGTAGGAGAGCTTTCCCTTGTACATGATGGCATTTTAGAAGCTTTCCTTTGTATAGAGGTAGGGGAAAGAAAAGTATAAATGTTTGCCCTTTTAAATTTGTTCTGTTTGTCAGTTAAGCTTGTGAAGATGGGCCATAGGAAAGGTCTGGTTTAGCCCTCACCACTTTTTTTAGAGGTTTCATTACCTACTCAGTAGATTTTACAGAAAACTAGTTGTATATTTAAACTCATGTATGAAAAGAAACCTTCAGCAGCAAAGAAATGTTCAGCAGAAAACAAAGAACAGGTAATCAGGTATCCCTAAGACCTAACATAGTAGGTGATATATAGTAGCTGCTTAGTATTTCCTTAAAAAAATAAAGACTAATTTGGGATACATTTCTATAGATGCCAAGAACGTTATATAAAAATAGAAAATATTTTTTGTATTTGGTACTTATATGTAGTTATATTTACATAAAAATATAAGTGCTTCCTCATAAAAGAGCTGTCGCGTTGTCAGTACTCCAGGGTACCTAAAGAAGAAACTTCCGCAACATTTTCCTTATGGATATTGTAAAGTGCTGTAGTCTATAGGATGCTTAGAAGTGTAAGTGATTCTTCATTTTGACAGGAGTATCTGTTAGCCATTTATTTATTTATACAAGTGAATTTCTTTGATGAATTTATCTAATTCCCAGTCGTATTTTCTATGTACAGCTTTCAAGTAACAAACCTTTTATTCTGTAGCTGTATGTTTATAATGCTATGTTCTATATTTATATGTTAGTAACTTTATTGAGGTCATTTATTTGAACAGGAGTGTTTTTCCACTAAAAAGACATATTGAAGTATTGTGCCCAGTAGGAGAATTGAGGGAAAATGCCATTTAATGAAATGCTTGTGTCCTCCTATAAATTCTATGCCAAAATAAAAACTAGGACCCAAATTATAGATTTTCTAGTTATAGTTCTCCTGTGTAGCTGTACTAATAGCAATCAGTTGGCAATTTCTCTTGTGTGATTGTACTAATAAAGTGATTCAGTATTTAAGTTGCTGGACATACATTTTCAATAGTTCCTGTGAAACATCTGCAAATATCACTGAATAGCAAATATGAAAATGCCGTCTTAATTTTTAGCTCTGTTTTCATGTTTACAGTGAATAGACATTTCATCATAAGATGTATTCTGTGAATCCCAGAAAATGCTTGGTTGCAATCTTTACATTGAATTGTGTGTTTTGCCCTGCCTCTTGTAGCTGTGTGGAACCGCAGTTGACCTCTGGAGCAGTGTCATGGTGAGATCAAAAGTAATGTGTTCAAGGTTATATGAACCACTGTGGTGTCACAGACAATATATGCCCAGCGGCCAGTCTGAGGACAAAATGTAGAGAGAGATTAAGTCCTGTGTATGACAGTTCTTTCTTAGCCACCCTCTTCTATAACACTCATTACTACCTGAGATAGCCAGACAGGGAAAATAAAGAGAGCATAGGCTATGAAATTTGAAATTCTGCTTTAAAAAAAGTAATTCTTATTTTTAGGCTGTGGCTTTATAGATGTGAATTTGCTCATAAGTGTCACCTTTCTACCATATTGACCTGACCTTTGTTAGATCGTTTTGTTTCATAAACTGAAGTCTTACGTTAATTATTCAAGAAATAGAAATGATTGTCCTCCTTGAAATATGTGTGATAGGTTCTGCTGAAGCTGGAGGTTAGGCTTGTATGTCAGAGTAACATTTACTCAGCTTCCACTCTGTGGGGACCCTTGTTGAGAGTGTTACTGAAAGATTGTCTCAGGCAGTCAGAGTGTATACAGAGGAGAAAAGGCACTGCAGCAGGAGCCAGGAGCTTGCATAATTTCTGTATAATAGGACCTTCCATTTTTTAACAGTTTAGTACTTTCTACTGTCATTCATAGCATCATATTCAACAAGTTCAGACATATTCAAATGGTAAAGATTTAAATAAAGTCCAAAGTAGCAATAGTACTATTGCAGTGCATAGCAAGTTGTGTTTGCTAGTTTACATGCACTGAAACTACAGTTTTTTTCTGTGTTTCTTATAGCATTCATGATAAATACAGGATAAACTACTTTTAAGGTCATTTAAAACTCTTCAAAGTAGTATTTTAGGGTTTCCCTGGTGGCACAGTGGTTGGGAGTCCACCTGCCAATTCAGGGGACGTAGGTTCAAGCTCTGGTCCGGGAAGATCCCACACACCGCAGAGCAACTAAGCCCATGCACCACAACTACTGAGCCTGTGCTCTAGAGCCCGCGAGCCACAACTAGTGAGCCTGCGTGCCACAACGACTGAAGCCTGTGCACCTGGAGCCCGTGTTCCGCAACAAGAGAAGCCACCGCAATGAGAAGCCCGCGCACCGCAACAAAGGGTAGCCCCTGCTCACCGCAACTAGAGAAAGCCCGCACACAGCAATGAAGACCCAACACAGCCAAAAATAAATAAATTTTTTTAAAAAGATAGTATTTTATTAGATCAAAGACCTTTAAATAAAATTTAAAAATACATTTGTGAAACGTTTCAAACATACCAAAAATAATATGATAGATGTAGATAATACTACGAAGAGTAAATAGGTATTAACATTTTGCTATTTGTTAGATCCTGTTCAAAATGTTCCTGTTCCCTTAAATCTTCAACAATGCTTTGTGCTATTGATTTGTAAGATTTTACCAATACGAAGAGTCTAGATTGCTATTTCATTGTTTTAAATTTTGCCCCCCCCCCGAAATAACTACCTGAACCTGACAATGAGCATCTTTTCACATGTGTAAGATTTATTCAGTTTCTCCTATCTGTGAATTACCTATTCATATTCTTTTCACATTTTTTTCATTGGGCTGTTTATATTTTTTTTTCTGATTTTTAGGAGTTCTTTATATATTGGGGGTACTAATCCTTTGGTTATCTTAATTATATGCATCTGCTGTTTTAGTGGTCTCTTTTTCAGTTTTAAATTTTAATGGAAACAAATTTAGAGATCTTTCATTATGTTCTTTCCATGTCTTGCATAAGCAATCCTTCTCTACCTAATATCATAAAGATGGTTTAATATCTTGTCTTCTAAAAGCTTTACAGTTTTGCTTTTCACACTTCATCTTTATGTCATCTGGATACATAGATGACATGTTTCTAGGCTCTTTACTCTGTTCCATTGGTCTATTTCTCTATCCTTATACTAATACCACAAAATTCTAATTACTGTACTTTTTAGTAATTACATTGACATTAAAAGTATTTTGCGTGAAGATTGCTTGATATTATCACATATAAATGTTTATTGTTTTTATAACATTTTGAGGCATAGGAATATTGGATCTAAGTTACTTAGGTAAAGTAGGTTAATGAAAATAACTTACTACAGAAGAATGATTACATAGAACTAGTTAGGGGTCAAACATCTCTTGACTCTTACCACATGGCAGGCAGTGTGCTAAACGCTAATTATTTCACATAATCATTAGTGGTATCAATATACCTATTTTCCAGACATGGTAATGAAGTGTTTATGGCATTCAACCTTAGACCTATTTGATACAAAACCCATGTTTATGACCATTACACTTACTGCCCTCTCCTATGGGATCCTCTCCGTGATTTTATCTCACACAAAAAGAGTATATTGCCTTCAACCTGCATGACTTCACATTGTAGATGACTCATCAAAACCTGAGCCTCATTTGCGACTCAACATGTCAGCCTCACCTGGGGCCTTGTCATCACCCAGAGTTGTGCCATTTCTAAAACCTTAAATTCAAATATCTCATTTTCTCACCTCAATCCTTGGCTCCTCTGCTGCCTTTCTGTTCATCAGCCCCTCCTGTGTTTGCTGCCTTGCCTGATCAGCTTAGTTTCTGTAGTCCAACGTTTGAACCCTTTTGTGCCGTTTTCTAAATCAGCCTGTCTTTGCTCATGCAGCTGAATTGCAGAGTCCTGCTGAAGAAAGTCACACAAGCACAAAGATTTGTGCCTCTTTAAGTGGGATGCAATGTATACACTCTCCTCCTATGTCTGGCTGATGGCCATCTATACTTTAGTTTCGGCTTAGAGTCTGCTCCCCCACGAAAGTCTTCTAAGCTCCCTGATTTAGGTGCTTCTGCTGAGCATTTCCATAGCAACACGTTGGTCACAATCACAGCAGTGTCACTCTGTGTAGGAGTGTATGTGTTCCTCCCTACCCCTATAAGATGTCAAGCTCCTTAAGGAAAGGGACTTTATCTCTCACTCATTATTGCATCTCTAATGCCTCTCACATTCACGACTGAATTAGACAACCAAGAGTCAGGGAATCTACCAAACTTGTCAATGAATATGTTTTAAATATCTGTAGATTCCAAAGTATTATATATGTTGGAAAGTACTTGTAACTTTTCAAAGCTTTTTCTTTTTTTTTTTTTTTTTTTTGCGGTACGCTGGCCTCTCACTGCTGTGGCCTCTCCCGTTGTGGAGCACAGGCTCCGGACGCGCAGGCTCAGCGGCCATGGCTCACGGGCCCAGCCGCTCCGCGGCACGTGGTATCCTCCCGGACCGGGGCACGAATCCACGTCCCCTGCCTCGGCAGGCGGACTCCCAACCACTGCGCCACCAGGGAAGCCCCCAAAGCATTTTTAAACTTAACTTCTCAGTTTTGTGCTTAATCATTGTATTTGGTCTTGGTGAAATTTGACAAAAACAGGGATATATTCTATAAGGATCTTTCTATTTAGGAGGCAGAAAAAGGGGAAACAATTTGGAAGACAGTGGAAAGCTTGGTATACCTGGTATACTGGAGAAGTAGCTTATGAGTTTATCTGTTTGATGAAATAGTCCCTAGAGAAATCTTAGAATTTGAGAAAGAATATACTGCCTCAGTTACTCAGGTGGACACTCTGGATTTTTTTTTAACTTTGTGTTTACCATGCCCTCTTTGATGTTTAATTAAACTTGATAACTAAAATGCAGAAATTACTGCCACAATTTCTATTTCTTAGTGGTTAAATCAAAGTCATTTAAGAACAAATATCATAAATTATTAAATCCTTTAAGATAACAGGAAGAAGAAATATTAATTTGGTTTTGCCATGTATGTTTGTTTTAAAATTAAATTTAATCACTCATTACCAAGTTTTTACTTCGTGCCAAGCACTGTGCTTGAAGTTAATAAAACAATGATAAATGATTTAAGCAGTCTCTGCTCTAAAGACAAAAATAATTATTTTGTGATTTTGTAATAGCTAAAAAAATTTTTTTCTCCATAGAGGGAAAACAATTTTACAGGAAAAAAACAAATAGGGACTCTGCTGTCACCAATTATATTCCCTATAGCTTCAAAGGGCAAAATAGGGTATCCTTACTGTTGAAACCTGAAGAAAAATTCTGCAACTAGGTTTTTCAAAAGAGTTATGGCTCCAAGGTAGATGGGAAAAAGGGCCTCAACAAATGTTTATTGAATTTATTGAACAGAGTTACTAATTAATGCTGCTCCACAGAGCCAATGCCCAAGTACAGATTTACATGGAGTGTTCTTTTCTACAGAGAATTTTGCCTGCTTTTTGTCATATTTGAGCTTAAGCAGGCCTTTTTGCTGCGACTTCATTAATATTAGGTACTCAACACATGTGCATTGAAAGAATCTTAGGTTAAGCCATAGGAAACTGCCTTTTTTTGTACTTCAAAAACAGTCAACAGCAGCCAATTCCTATGGCTCAACCCAGTGTATATCACACTTCTGTGATGGGATGAACACTGGGATATTGGCAAGGAAAGAGAAGTTTTGTTCATTGTTCTGCAGGAGTTTGTCTTAATTGAGAAGCAAGAAACACCTAAGTGAAATGATCAGACTCTGTCCAAGAACTCAGGAGAAGGTCACCTTTAGGAACAGACGTTTTTTTCATGATGTATAAGTGAATGAGAAGTTAGTGGTTTGGTTTTAGAGTTATGTGCCACATTAGTATATGTTATATTCAGGCGTTTTTATAAACTGTAATTGTATGTGAACTTTGTATTCAATGTCTCTGGTCTTTGAGAAGTGAGGCAGAATGAAACACTCTATCTCAATGTGTCTTTTCTTTGAACAGTCCTGCTTTTAGCTGTGTAACTGCCTTCTAGATGGTTCACAACTTTTTGGCACAATTTCTTATTATTTTTAACATTTATATTTTTCTTTGTAGTTCACAGTTTACATTTTAATAATTATTACTTTTATATTTTTATTATACCCTTAGGATACAGGTTTCATTTAATTTTTACCACTTTTTAGATGATTAGAAGCAATGGTGTCTAACCGTTTAAATAGCCTGTTATGCTAAATTTGAACAAGTTGAAACTGTAACATAATTTTGGTATTTAAGGCTGATGAAAGAAGCTCTTTATGTAGGAAAAAAAAGATAGTAAGCTAAAAATTTGGGGACAGAATATGGCTAACCTTAAGGAAAGTAAGAACAGAGGAAAAAAAAAAGACTACGAAGAGAAGTAATAGTTTCGAATTGATAGGAGAGGGAGAAAAAAAATTAAGATTTTGAAGGGCCGAAAAAAATCTCCAGTACTATTTCTAAAGTCAATATTCTATGTATATTTGAAATATTTTCAATTGAAAAACTATAGAGGACAAAAGCTTATAGGCTAATAATAACTTTTTAGTATTCCTAGTCAATTTATAGGAAGGAGACGGAATATATACTCTGAGGATGATAACCTCTGGGCTATAGAGATTTTGAAATGCAATCTCTGAACTTCCTATAACAGTTTGAAGGGTCTTCTGTTGCATATAAAAACTATCATTCCCATTGGAACATTTTGAATCTGATTCTTTTCCCTTTCTTGGGGAAAGGTAGTGATTTATTCATTAAGTGCCTAAATCTGAAACAATCATATATGACCTTTCCATAATCTTCCCTTGTTTTTTCTAGTCGCCCTCACTGGGTGACGTTGTTGGAAAGAACACCATTTTTTGCTTTTAGCTGGCTATAAGCAACTGGACTTGAGTTGTTTTATATGTAAATAAAAATGTTTGACTAAATTATCCTAAGAAGCATCTTTGATCAAATCACATTCCATGCTAGTGTGCAGTGTTTCCATTGCTAGAACAGTGTTATTTCAAAAGAACACACAACTCAATATACAACAATACTCAATACACAGCAGGGTGGTTTCTGTTATCCTTCCCTCTCCTTTTTATAGATAGTGTTAAGAAGGAATGTTCCCGAGAAGGGGACAATGTTTTCATTTTACGTACATTCTTTTTTTTTTTTTTTTTTTTTTTTTTTTT
>RJWK010071520.1:0-10666 GCA_004363435.1 Platanista minor
GTGAGAGAGTGGCATGGACATATGTACACTACCAAACGTAAAACAGATAGCTGGTGGGAGGCAGCCGCGTAGCGCGGGGAGATCACCTCGGTGCTTTGTGATCACCTGGATGGGTGGGATAGGGAGGGTGGGAGGGAGGGAGATGCAAGAGGGAGGAGATATGGGAAAATATGTATATGTGTAATTGATTCACTTTGTTATAAAGCAGAGACTAACACCATTGTGGAGCAATTATACTCCAATAAAGATGTAAAAAAATAAAGAAATTAAAAAAAAAAAAAAAAAAAAAAAAAAAAAAAAAAAAAAAAAAAAAAAAGAAAAAAGAAAACAAACATATGGTTACCAAAGGAGAAAGACGGGGGAGGGAGGAATAAATTAGGAGTTTGGGATTGAAAGATACACACTACCATATATAAAATAAACAACAAGGACCTACTATATAGCACAGGGAACGATATTCATTATGTCGTAATAACTTATAATGGAAATGAATCTGAAAAAGGATATGTATACACACACACATATACATGAATCACTTCACTGTACACCTGAAACTAACACAACATTAGAAATCAACTAAACTTCAATTAAAAAAAAAAACCAAATCCACGGCTGGATTACAGAGGGGCTTACCTAACTAGATTACATTATAAAAGAAACCAAAGTAGGCGCCTTCATTGCCAGCAGAGTGATTTAGTAATCTTTAGTACCCAGCTTCATAGGAATACAGATAGAATATGGGGTTTTTGTGCCGACTCACCATTTTGCATTTTCTCTGCTAACACTTAAGCCAGTGCCTGAGTGGACAGTGGTGCTGTTTGTCGCCTCTTCAGTCCAGAGAAGCTGACTTGGGTCTAAGGCAGGGACGGGCAGGTCGGCTCCGTTGCTGACCAGGACGACAGAAGTGTCTGAGGCAACAATGCTCGGCTCCTCCAGAGGGGGAGGAGGGGTGGGGGAAGGAGGTGCTGGAGCCACAGCAGGCAGAGGGACTGCGGACTTGGGTCTGCCTGTGGTCTGCTCCTCGGTGCCAGGGGCAGTCTGCTCGGGTTTGAGACTCGCCACCCTGGTCTCCGAAGGCTCTCCTTTAAGGTCAGATATGTCAGAAGTGGTTGCATCTGAGGACGGTTGAGACGTTGGCTGCTTGCCAGTTTTTTTCTTGCCCTTTGTGATTCCCACCATCCCTGTTTTGCTAGAAACTGTCTCCTTTGAAGCTTTAGGACGAGATGAGGTGGAGGAAGTAGATGGTGAAGCTGTTGCTTTGGAGCCAGTTGTTTTTCTTGAATGAGAGGCACCAGCTAAAGTAGAGAGATTTTGCATTAAGAGTCAAAGAAGAGAACACTTTTTAAATAAACTAACCGAGTTGCAATCGTCAGTGACCATGTTCCCTTTAAACTTTACAAATCTGTCTGAATAAATGCATAAAGGGAAATAGGCTAATGATAATAATGGTCTTGTTTTCTGCCCCCTCCTTGCCTCCGACCGAGGGGGAAGTGATGCTTGAGGCCAAACCCTGAGGGACAAGAGTCCTCTGTCTACTCCCTCCTCCAGTCTTTAGCTGAGCCAGCCAAAGGGAAATCCTCACCTCCTTGCCTTATGGGTCACCTGAAAAAGTCCCCGTATGCTCCAAAGAAGGGACATTATAGCGTGTAGAGGGCAGACACCAGCAGCTGTCTGGGTATAGTACCAGGTTACTCTCATCACAAACCGTCCATGTTCTATGATGCCTTTCCGGGAATGGAGTGGCCCACATTCAGAAGATGCTGGAGTACACACCACCAGCTCCTGTCTGGCCAAAAGCAAATTTACCCATCTTAACTGCTAAAAGAGCAAACTCCAAACCAGCTCTCCCCGATGGCTGTAGAGAAGCTTGCCACCCTGCCCCATCTCCCCAACGGCAGTGATGACGGGGCAGAGGGAAAACCCATGGCCACATATGAAGGACAAGTCTCCTTCAGAACATCAAGAGGCAGAAAAACGTCTTTTTTTTTTAACAAAAAATGTGTAAATGGGTAGTGTCTGAATAATCTGAAGGGAAAGAGTATCATTTTCAGAGCTTCTAAAACTGCTTATGTTCCCAGAGGGCCTGCATCAGAGGACGGCCATGGCTAAGGCCTGATTCTAGACAGGACTGCCTTCAACCAAACCACTTTCAAGAAAGAAAAAAGAAAAAGTTAACTCTTCTTTTTATCACCACGGGAAATACATTTAAACTCCTATGACCTTTATGATCTATACATTTCTCCTAATTGCTTTTTCTGTTACAGTGTTGTATACTCCCTCTTTTTCCTGAGGGGTCAAACTATCTTCCACAGAAGAACCAGAAAAATCTTGTTAGTATTGTGGAGCCAATCCACACTGCATACAGATGTTATTTATTGTAACCTACCACTGGTTATAACTTTATTGAAGTCAGCTGGGAGGGTCAGGAGAGGAAGAACAGATAAAGGAATAGACAATGAGGTGTAGGACTTCGCTAACTCTGATCTACTGAAAAAAGGCAGTCTCACTTGGTGCCAAAGATGCAGGCTTAAAACAAGTCTCTATGGCTTGGGGGCTTTATTATTTTAGATATCTGTAATTATGAGAATTCCCCTCCCCCATATCAGGGCCTGTCAATGTTTCTTTGAAATAAACAATCTTCATTTGCTTACAGGACAAACCTATTAAGCATACTCCTACAATCTAAGTCCATTCCAAATTTACCTTTCACAACCAAGATGCTAAGGACTTGCTGTCTAAACATGTTCAGTTATTTCTTGGGGAAACTGAACAGAATCTTTTCCACACATCAATTCTAATAATTTTTTCTTGTAGAAGAGTCTTTTTGTTTCTCTAACAGCAAAGTTAACTTCAGCCTTGCTTAAGGAAAAAAAATTTTTATGCCTAGAGTGCAAATTCAAGCCATGTTACTGTATTTCTCTTTTACGTGTCATCTAAAATGAGGATTTTGCTGAAATGTTGCTTAAGTTACCTTGAATTATAGCCACGACTAAAAAAGAAATGCCACCTCTCCTCAGTTAAATACTTCTGTTGTTAACACAGGGTGTAACGAGAAAGAAAAAAAATATGAGATGTTACTTCACTAGCAAAGCAGGCCAATGTGCCAACCTGGTTATCTGGTGATCTGGAGGTCTACACTAACTGAGTAACAGAGTTAGAATCTGAACCAGTAAATTTTTTTTAAGAGATTAAATGTCCGACTGAAAATCAGGAGTGACATTTGAAGTAACTTTTCCAGAAGGTCAACTTTATTCAAATAAAACAAAGTTACCATGTAGAAAGTTCTAAATGGTTACAAATGGAATGTGAGTAGGATTCTGAAGGAGTATTATCAATATTTGATAAAAAAAGATCCTTGCACGCTGGGCTTGTTGGTAGACTTCAAGGCAACTCCTGTTTCTCTGTGATAACCTGAGAACAGCAACCCTTTTCACACTAAGCGCCAGCTGGGCCTCTTTTAATACAATGGATAACATGACTGCACTTTCCTCTTAGGAACATCATAAGTCTATAAAAAATCTTCAAGTAAAATATCTGGAAATAACTCCAAATCTCTCATGAAAGCTGTCGCTTGCCCTGGTGTTAATCACCAGCTTTCTTCTGAGAGAAGTAAGTGAGAGGACAAGCCGAGTCAACCGTGAGCTGCTGCCACGTGGGGCGTGGGGAAGTGGGTCTTCACTCCCAAGGACAGGGTGAGAGTTTGGGGCTTTACTTCAGGAAGTAAATCAGCACCTGCCTCACTTCAAGCACTGCTCCTGAGGTGTGCTAGGCAGTCTGGGAAACACACACAGATACCAACGAGAACAGACGCTGATGTGTGATGGAAGCTGGTCCCTGAGAAAATGGCCTGTAGGCACTGTTGGCAAAGCATCCTGAGATTTTCATTTTAGAGCTTATTAGAAGAGACCCAGACACACAAGGTCAAAGGTGGTAGACAGGAACACCAGGACAGAGACATCTATTTGCATTCTGAGTTCTGTCATACTGTCACCTAAGCCACTCTCTGAAATCTGAGCATTATGGGTATAAATCACAAGGGGGAAAGATTAATACCAAGGCATATCCTGGTAGCTGGTTTCTAGACAGTTGCTGCTGATTTTAAGGAAAATAAGGTTTGCTATAACACAGGAGAATTTTTATGCATGTGTTAATGGGAAAAAGATGCTCAGCATGTGTATTTGGAATAATATCCTTTTAAAGGTTGGATGACAGGAGAGGCTTCTTTATTCCACTTCACTAGAATGGGGGCTCCACTTTGCATACCTGATGTGAAAGGGAACCTGGACACACATGACATGAAGTGGTGTAATCACCCAAACATCCCCCCGGTGATTTGCAGTCACAGCGTGTAATCGCTCCACTAGATGCTTTCCCTTGTAACACAGTGAAGTCTATGAGGTTGGGAAGGGGGGCACTGAGCAGGTAACTTCCAACTCTGCTGAGCAGTTGTGACTCCAGTAGAGGGTGGTGGCATGGAGCACTGAGTGATATGAACCCTTTGTCATTTGTCAGTAGAGAGATGACTATAAGATTTAAGACATTAAGATCCAGCAAATATGTCAAAGATGTAAGCGTGATGTTTTTTACGTGCAAACTTAAGATATTTTGAAAGAAAACCCAAGCCAAAGAGCCACCCATAAACTCAAATAGGCAGGCCAGTTGATGGCTAAATAACGTCAGATCACATCATTGCTATTCATCAGGCAGACTTCTTCCCTGTTTCCTTCTACTGGGTTTTGTGCAGATAGTGGATACTCAGGATGAAAGACGTCTATTCACCCTAAACCTAATGAGGTGAATGGATCAAGTGGTTGACTTTTCTTTGGCAGAGACAGCAACAAGGGAATCTCCTGGGCATTCTCTGTGTCAAAGCTGAGTCCACTGGTGTTACATCCTAAGAGAGCAGACACCAAAAAGGCCATCATTCCTAGAAGAAGAAATTAGCCCCACCCCGGAGCCAAGCACCCTAAACTCAACCCCACAGAGGGCATACTCACCAGCCTCTCGGGTTGCATTTCGGCTTGTTGGCTTGGGTGGAGGGACGGGGGCCTGCTTACCAGGAGCCTTGGTAACTGTTTTAATAGGAGGCACTTCGTCACCCTTGGGGCCGGCCCCAGCAGCGGCCCCTTTCGGAGGCACAGGTGTTTTTTTGGGCTTAGGTTTGGGTGGAGGCTTAGGAAGAGCTGGAGGAGGTAGAGCAGGAGCTGCCGGTGTTTCAGAGTGGTTTTCAAGGTTCTCTACAAATGAGAAAGTGAACAGAAGCAGACTGATACAGACACACACCATACACACCATACAAAGAGAAGGAGCAAGACATAGTGCAACAGTGATACAAACATGCAGCTGCTTGGCCCCTGGGAACCAGTGGGGTTCTGCACCAGAGAGAGTGAAGGTTGGGGTACAGAAGATCAAAGGCTAAAAGCCAAACTAGGGTGTGCTCTCCAGGTCCAAAAATCACTCCTGGGATAAAATAAGACTGCACGAGTGACTGTGATGAAGTTAAGTTCAGGGTGAGCGTAAATGTCCACCACCAGGGGCTGACACCAACCTCGAATCGGTGGTTGCTGGACGACGATGTGGGCATGAGTGCTAAGTTTTTAACCAAACTGAAGGACTCCAAGAGTGGCAGATCAGTGCATTACACACACGGCCACAGGGTGAGGCTGACAGCACAGCAATGGTTGGACTGACAGTTACCCTCCCCTGAGGGACTTTCTCAGGGGAACTCAAGCCCCATCAACCTGAAAGGGATCTGTGCTCTGTCTCTGTCTCGTTGTGGTCAAAAATCAATTATTTTCTAGGCTAAGGGAGACTCTGTAGAATCTGGTACAGGAAGCACAATGCACTGAAGAATAAACTGTTTTCTATTATTAAAATTGTCTCAAGTTCTCCCAGTGCACTAGGGCAGCTTCCTGTTTTACAATAACTTCCTCTGACCTTTTCAAACCATGTCACAACTGTAGGTACTGGAGGGTGCAGAAACCAAAAAAAATATCAAGTTTGTTTTGTAGTGTAAACACAAGTAATGAGTTTTAAAAGATAAACGTTAAAATTCATTTAAAAAAAAATCACACCTAAGAACAGAAGCCTCACACAAGATTTTGCATAACTAGAGTAGTAGTAGTTTCTCATTTTAAAAAGTGGGGATGCTGAACGTTCATCCACATATTCATATCCTTATCTTTTCTAATTGTGACTAGTTAAAATTAAAATACACTTTGGGTCCAAAGAGCTAAGCAGCACTTCAAAATGGAGCACAACAAAAAGTGTACGACAGCGTTAAGACAAGACTGAGCCTTTACTGAATATGTTCTTCTATTATCAAATGACCAGCAAAGGATTTTAATATTGGAATGCATCACATTTTATTATTTCTTTTGTTTCATTTCTCATCCCAGTGAGTGTGAAGTGAGGACTCCTCCCCCTTTTTTTTTTTTTTAACATCTCCATCATTCTACATGTATAACTACCATAAAAATGACTGAAATTTCAGGACGTAATGAATAAAACTTTTCTCTTACCTTCCCTCAGTCATGCAACCCACCCCAGTCACTGCAGCCCAGATGGACTCCTGAACTTCACTGTACTCATTATCTGAGCTACTTAGTCAACACTTATCAGAGGTTACTTTGTATGTTTGCCTGTTTATGTATCTTGTCTCTTCAACTAAGCTGCTTAGCGCATCTATATTATAATACAGGAGTGGCGCTCCTAACCCACCAGGTCTGAACCAAAAGGCCACTATACCACAAGAGTCAGAGTTGAGAACAATACAAGTTGACAGTCACTGAAAACATTTTATTTTAATGTGAAACATACAAATGTACATTGATTTGCTAGTCTTCTGACTTAGGTTAGAGGCCTGTTCTTTGAGTACATCTTTGTACCTTTAGCCCCTGGCATAATGGAGATCCACCAATAACACCGTCCATGACGAAAGCCAGTCACAGTGGTCTGCACCACTTGGTATCTTCATTCTCTCTCCTGCTGCAATGCCTCTCATCTCTCATCCTCCGCCTTTATGGCATATTACTGAGGGATCCTTTTTTCTGTCTGCCTAAGGTTTTTAAATTCCAAAGTTATATCCCAAAGAATGCAGCTTCTGAGTTTGGGAAGGAGATGATTCACTCTATGACAGATGGAAATGACAATTCCTACTGGGTTGAGAAGGCACACACTACGTGCAAACTTCCGGCTACTCCTGGAGAAGCAGGGTCCACTCCTCCCTCCTCTGTAAATTCTATCAGATTATCTGTGCATGTTTGCCATATGGCCAATGTTTGTGTTTACTCTGCAGTGATTCCTAACGGGTGTAGGTGTGTGTGTGTATGTGTGCGTGAGCACGCGCACGCAAACAGTATACTTTTCTGACTAAATTATAAACTGCTTTTGTCTGAAATTTTATATTCCATCAAGCAAGATGCTCTAAACAGTATGTCTATTCAGTGAATGTGACTGATCAGCTTATAGTTACTAACACACACACACACACACACACACACACACACACACACATCCGTGGGAAGTGAACTCTTGTATCTGGGAGATAATGAATCATGTCAAGAGGTATTTTTTACTATTAACATACGATCTGAAGAAAAGACATAAACTGATGGTGTAGAGGGGTATTACCTTTTCAAGAGGAGGTTAAGAAAGGGCTGCCTATGCACTCTGGCCGGAGGAGGATACCACATCTCGTAACAATGGTCTGGAGGTGAGCTATTGACTACACTTCCAAATTTGCCTCCCCCCACCACATGGAGAGTCGAGTCCAACAACACTTAGAGCAAATCTGAGAACGGCGGGCGGCCCTCACTTTGCCTAGAATGCGCTTGCCCCCATTCCTCTCCTTTGTCTGAGCGCATCCTCCTTATCTCCTCCAGGTCTCAGTTTGGAAATACCTTCCTCTTAAGACCCAATTTTGGTCCCACTTGCAAGCTCCCTGGTTTGCTGCCCTCGGGCCTCCCAGAGCACTTTGCATCTTGTACTACAGTTGCCGGTGTAGGTGCTGGTCCCCACATAGGTCAGATCTGCTTGAAGACAAAGGCTGTTTCTTATGCACAGTGTGCTCTCTCCCTGGCCCCCATGGCTGACCTTCACGCTCACGTGGGGAGCAAATGCAGGTAAGATGCTTGTTCCTTCGTGGAAAGCCCTCTACAATGACTCAGCAGAAATAATACCAGATATTTTTCAGATTTCTCATATTTAATACCTAGCTATATTTAACAGACTGCAGATCCGTTTTTCTGCTGCTTATATATTTATTGATAAGGAATAATGGGAGACTAAGAGGCCCGAAGGCCTCCAGGAAAAAGTTTCCAGTGTTAGGCAGAAGAGGCCCAAGACCACCGCCCTAACTCAGAATCAGGAGCCCCAGGAACACCACGTGCCCTAGGTAGAACCTGCCCCCAGAGTAGTGGGAAGGCCACTTGACATGGGTTTTGTTTTCTTTGACGCTGATGTTTCAAATATTAAAGTACTGACAGGCTGTCTCAAAAAGAGATACAAGCATCTAGGATGGTACGTGATATGGCTTTGCAAATATAACCAGTTAATATATGACATGAAGTTCTTGGGTAAGCTGACTTAATGCAAAAGGAAGGGGCACACTGCACCCCAAAATAAAGGGTAAACTGAGAACATGGGCGAGTAGATTTGCGCGGTAGTAAGTTCAAATAAGAAGTGAGATCAAAAGAGGAACAGAGGTAAGAGTCACTCTTAAGCTGCTTTTTCAGTATTAAATGGTGTCTTTCCAGAGCAATGAATGGTTTGTTTATAAGATATTTTCTATTTAACATGATACTCCATGATGTTGGTCAGAAGTGACATTCTTTTTACTGTCAGGAAGTGGTTTCCATAACAAATGCTTCCCCTCACTCAGTGTGGCTCCAGCAGGGGCACTGTCTACACAGCGAGAGGGAGGCTCCTCTGTCTTATTGGTGCTGGGCCACCATGTCCAGCCTTTCCATCTCCTTATGTACAGACCAGCCAAGCAAGATGTTATCTTGGACCTTATTTGGCCAAAAAGAACTGAATGTACTAATCCGAAGTAAAAAATAAGAAAACAAAAACATCTCTCAAATACCCATGAATCTATGAAGTCTGCCATCCTTTTGGGACATCAGGCCTGCTGGTTTAATTAACATAAAACTGTCAGCAACTTTTTATTAGGCTGATAAGGGAAATACAGCCTTTGAAGTCCGACCAGTCCACTGACTGACATTCCACACGGACCAGGCAAGCACTAGAGATGGCACCGTTACATAATGAAGGATGTGATTTTGAATGTGAAAAGGCTGTACCAGGGACAAAGCACAGATGGATTTGAAATTTAACAATGTGGTGAGACAGGACAGTTGGACTAAAAAATAAAAAAGTAAAAAAAGAAATCACTGCATTTCAACTGAAACCTCTTAAACTCTATTCAGGTCTGTTTTCTCTTATGTGCCAGGAATATTATCATTAAAAATTTTAGTTAATTTCTCATAGTCAGTCATGAGAAATCAACTAACATATGATCTTAAGCATAAGCAGAGCCCTTCAATGGAAACACTAAGTAAAGCCCCATGAGTACCATACTTAATATGGAATAAAGCAAAATAATAAATTTCCAACAGATTATTAATAGAGGATTCTGAAATTTTTAAAGGCTAATTTACATTCAAATAATAAGAGGTTATGGACTTCCTGAGAAGATGATTTTAAGTTGTGTCTGTCAAATGCTCTTTTGTTCCCTTTGCCTTTGGAGGATTTTGGGTCAAGAACAGAGGAAGAGAAGTTTCCTTCCGGCAGTTTCTAAGAGTTCTCAAAATGCCTAGAGAACCCAAACTAGGTTTGACAAAATTATGCCATCCAACTCAGAGGCAGGCATTATGGAAAAATAGCCTGTTTTCTGAGGATTCATTTCTATGCAGCAGGAAATCATCTAGAATCTCCCAACAAGGTATTACCTGACGGGGGTTTCAGTTCAGGTTTGCATAAGTAAGAGGCTTGGGGGTTCCTGCAACCGTGATAGGAATGGTATGGAGATGTAGTCAATCAGTGACCAGGAACTTGTGAATGTTCTGGGGGTCCTTGATAGACAAGTATTTTGCAGTTCTGCAATCTACCCTAGTATTTCACTCTGGAAACCAAAGTCTCTAAAGAAGCCTTCAGGAAATGGCATAATTGCCTCTGGCATATTTTGAAATTTCCAATTGCATAGACAAATCATGGAGCAGAGGTTATGGCCATTCCAGGAACCAGAATCCCCGGCATTACTGGGAACTATTCCTGGGTCTCCCAGAAATGTCTGAACCTGGACCAGAACTTACAGTGTTGGGTGCACGGATGCCACCAGCCAAGCTCCCACTTCTAAAGAGATAATGCTGGGCTGAGCGAGCCATCTTGTTATGCTATTCCTCCAAGCTGAGCTGCTATAATTTGAAAGTAACCAGCAGAGAAAGATTTTCAGACTGCTGGCTTTTTTTTTTTTTAAGATACTGAGGGGCTTCCCTGGTTGCGCAGTGGTTAAGAATCCACCTGCCAATGCAGGGGACACGGGTTCGAGCCCTAGTCCAGGAAGATCCCACATGCCACAGAGCAACTAAGCCCGTATGCCACAACTACTGAGCCTGCGCTCTAGAGCCCGCGTGCCACAACTACTGAAGCCCGCGCGCCTAGAGCC
>RJWK010071521.1:0-10670 GCA_004363435.1 Platanista minor
GAAAGACAAATACCGTATGCTAACCCATATATATGGAATCTAAGAAAAAAAGAAATGTCCTGAAGAACCTAGGGACAAGATGGGAATAAAGACACAGACCTACTAGAGAATGGACTTGAGGATATGGGGAAGGGTAAGCTGTGACAAATTGAGAGAGTGGCATGGACATATATACACTACCAAAAGTAAAATAGATAGCTAGTGGGAAGCAGCCACATAGCACAGGGAGATCAGCTGGGTGCTTTGTGACCACCTGGATGGGTGGGAAAGGGAGAGGGGGAGGGAGGGCGACACAAGAGAGAGGAGGTATGGGAACATATGTATATGTATAACTGATTCACTTTGTTATAAAGCAGAAACTAACACACAATTGTAAAGCAATTATACTCCAATAAAGTTGTAAAAAAATAAAAAATAAGGCAAATCAAACCTTGGGAAATTTAAGAAAACTCAAATTGTATCAAATAACTTCTCCAACCACAACGTTATGAGACTAGATATCAATTACAGGAAAATATCGGTAAGAAATACAAACACATGGATGCTAAACAATATGCTACTAAATAATCAAGAGATCACTGAAGAAATCAAAGAGGAAATCAAAAAATACCTAGAAACAAATGACAATGAAAACACGATGAAGCAAAACCGATCAGATGCAGCAAAAGCAGTTCTAAGAGGGAAGTTTATAAGAATACAATCCTACCTGAAGATAATCAAAACATTTCAAATAAACAACCTAACCTTTCACTTAAAATAATTAGAGAAAGAAGAACAGAAGACACCCAGAAGTAGCAGAAGCAAAGAAATCATAAAGATCAGATTAGAAAAAAAGTAAAAGAAATGAAGGAAATATTAGCAAAGATCAATAAAACGAAAAATCAGGTTCTTTGGGAAGATAAACAAAATTTATATACCATTAGCCATACTCATCAAGAAAAAAAGGGAGAAGACTCAAATAAATAGTATGAGAAATGAAAATGTAGAAGTAACAATTGACACTGCAGAAATACAAAGGATCATGAAAGATTAATACAAGCAAAAATATGCGAATAAAATGGACAACCTGGAAGAAATGGACATATTCTTAGAAAAGAAAATCTTTCCAAGACTGAAAGAGGAAGAAAAAAAAATATGAAGAGACCAGTCAGAAGCACTAAATTTTAAACTGCAATTTAAAATGTTCCAACACAAAGAAGCCCAGGACCGGATAGCTTCAAAGGCAAATTCTATCAAAGTTTTAAAGAGCTAATACCTATCCTTCTCAAAATTTTCCAAAATATAACAGAGGGAGGAACATTCCAAAACTCATTTCATGAGACCATAATCACCATCATACCAAAACCAGACAAATATGTAACAAATGAAGAAAACTACAGGCCAATATCACTGATGAACTTAGATGCAAAAATCCTCAACAAAATACTAGCAAACAGAATCCAACAGCACATTAAATGGGTCATGCATGATTATCGAGTGTGGTTTATCCCAGGAATGCAAGGATTCTTCAATATACGTAAATCAATCAATGTGATAAACCATATTAACAAATTGAAGGATAAAAATCATATGATCATCTCAGTAGATGCAGAGTAAGCTTTCAACAAAATTCAACACCAATTCAACACCCATTTTTGATAAAAACCCTCCAGAAAGTAAGCACAGAGGGAACTGGACTCAACATAATAAACAATAAATTAAATAATTAATAAAGGCTATATATGAGAAACCCACCGCCAACACCATTCTCAAAGGAGAAAATTTGAAACCATTTCCTCTAGGATCAGGAACAAGACAAGGTTGTCCACTCTCACGACTATTATTCAACATAGTTTTGGAAGTTTTAGCCACATCAATCAGAGAAGAGAAAGAAATTAATGGAATCCAAATCAGAAAAGAAGAAGTACAGCTATAACTTTCTGCAGATGACATGACACTATACATACAGAATCCTAAAGATGCTATCAGAAAGCTACTAGAGCTAATCAATGAATTTGGAAAAGTAGCAGGATACAAAATTAATGCAGAGAAATCTCTTGCATTCCTATACAATAATTATGAAAAATCTGAAAGAGAAATGAAGGAAACCCTCCCATTTACCATGACAACAAAAATAATAAAATACTTAGGAATAAACCTACCTAAGGAGACAAAAGACCTGTATGCAGAAAATTATAAGACACTGATGAAAGAAATTAATGATACAAACAGATGGAGAGATATATCATGTTCTTGGATTGGAAGAATCAGTGTTGTAAAATGACTACTTACCCAAAACAAGCTACAGATTTAATGCAATCCCTATCAAATTACCAATGGCATTTTTCACAAACCGAGAACAAAAAATTTCACAAATTGCATGGAAACACAAAAGACCTCAAAAGCCAAAGCAATCGTGACAAAGTCAAACGGACCAGGAGGAATCAGTCTCCTGGACTTCAGACTATACTATAAAGCTACAGTAATCAAGACAGTATGGTACTGGCACAAAAACAGAAATATACATCAATGGAACAGGACTGAAAGCCCAGAGATAAACCCATGCACATATGGTCACCTCATCTTTGATAAATGAGGCAACAATACACCGTGGAGAAAAGATAGCCTCTTCAATAAGTGGTGCTGGGAAAACTGGACAGGTACATGTCAAAGTATGAAATTAGAAAAAAAATCCTTAGCACCATACACAAAAATAAACTCAAAATGGATTAAAGCCGTTAATAAAGGAGGCAAGAATATATAATGGAAGAAAGACTGCATCTTCAAGAAGTCCTGGGAAAACTGGACAACTACATGTGAAAGAATGAAATTAGAACACTCTTTAATACCATACACAAAAATAAACTGGGGAGGAGGAACCAAGATGACAGAGTAGAAGGACGTGCTCTCACTCCCTCTTGTGAGAACACCAGAATCACAACTAGCTGCTGGAAAATCATCAACAGGAAGACACTGGAACTCACCCAAAAAGATACCCCATTCAAAGACAAAGGAGAAGCCACAATGAGACGGTAGGAGGGGCACAATCACAGTAAAATCAAATCCCAAAAATTGTGGGTGGGTGACTCACAGACTGGTGAACACTTATACCACAGAAGTTCACACACTGGAGTGAAGGTGTTGAGCCCCACATCAGGTTTCCCAACCTGGGAGTCTGGCAACGGGAGGAGGAATTTCTAGAGAATCAGACTTTGAAGGCTAGTGTGATTTCATTGCAGGGCTTCGACAGTAATGGGGGAAACAGAGACTCCACTCTTGGAAGACACACACAAAGTAGTGTGCATATTGGAACGCAGGGGAAGGAACAGTGACACTGGGAGAGACTGAACCAGACCTACCTGCTAGTGTTGGAGGGTCTTCTGCAGAGGCGGGGGGTGGATCTGTTTCACCCTGGGTACAAGAACACTGGCAGCAGAAGTTCGGGGAAATACTCCTTGGCATAAGCCCTCCCAGAATCTGTCATTAGCCACACCAAAGAGCCCAGGTAGCCTCAAGTTTCCTCCAGCCAAACAACCAACAGGGAGGAAACCCAGCTGCACCCATCAACAGTCAAGTGGATTAAAGTTTTACTGAGCTATGCCCACCCGAGCAACAGTCAGTTCTAACCACCATAAGTTCCTCCTATCAAGCCTCTTATATAGCCTCATCCACCAGAGGGCAGACAACAGAAGCAAGAAGAACTACCATCCTGCAGCCTGTGGAACAAAACCCACATTCACAGAAAGATAGACAAGATGGAAAGGCAGAGGGCTATATACCAGATGAACAAACAAGATAAAAACCCAGAAAAACAACTAAATGAAGTGGAGATAGGCAACCGTCCAGAAAAAGAATTCAGAATAATGATAGTGAAGATGATCCAGTACCCCAGAAAAAGAATGGAGGCAAATATCGAGAAGATGCAAGAAATGTTTAACAAGGACCTAGAAGAACTAAAGAACAAACAAACAGATATGGACAATAAAATAACTGAAATGAAAACCACACTAGAAGGAATCAATAGCAGAATAACTGAGGCAGAAGAACAGATAAGTGACCTGGAAGACAGAATGGTGGAATTCACGGTTGTGGAACAGACTTAAGAAAAAACAATGCAAAGAAATGAAGACAGCCTAAGAGACCTCTGGGACAACATTAAGTGCAACTACATTTGCATTATAGGTGTCCCAGAAGGAGAAGAGAGAGAGAAAGGACCAGAGAAAATATTTGAAGAGATTAAAGTCGAAAACTTCCCTAACATGGGAAAGGAAATAGCCACCCAAGTCCAGGAAATGCAGCGAGTCCCATACAGGATAAACTCAAGGAGAAACACGCTGAGACATACAGTAATGAAATTGGCAAAAATTAAAGACAAAGAAAAATTATTGAAAGCAGCAAGGGAAAAATGACAAATAACATGCAAAGGAACTCCCATAAGGTTAACAGCTGATTTCTCAGCAGAAAATCTACAAGCTGAGTGTAGAAGGGAGTGGCATGTTATACTTAAAGTGATGAAAGGGAAGAAGCTACAACCAAGATTACTCGGCAACGATCTCATTCAGATTCGACAGAGAAATCAAAAGCTTTACAAACAAGTAAAAGCTAAGAGAATTCAGCACCACCAAACCAGCTCTACAACAAATGATAGAGGATATTCCCTAAGTGGGAAACACAAGAGAAGAAAAGGACCTGGGAAAAAAACCCAAAACAATTAAGAAAAAGGTCATAGGAACATACATATCGATACATGAGAATGGATTAAACGTGAGTGGATTAAATGCTCCAACCAAAAGACAGAGGCTTGCTGAATGGATACAAAAACAAGACCGGTATATATGCTGTCTACAAGAGACCCACTTCAGACCTAGGGATACATACAGACTGAGAGTGAGGGGATGGAAAAGGTATTCCATGTAAATGGAAATCAAAAGAAAGCTGGACTAAAAAAACTCATACAAGACAAAATACACTTTAAAACAAAGAATTTAAAAGAGACACAGAAAGACACTATGTAATGATCAAGGGATTAATCCAAGAAGTTATAACAACTATAAATATAGATGCACACAAAGTAGGATCACCTCAATATATGAGGCAACTGTTAACAGCTCTAAAAGAGGAAATCAACAGTAACACAGTAATAGAGGGGGACTTTAACACCTCACTGACACCAATGGACAGATCATCCAAAATGAAAATAAATAAGGAAACAGAAGATTTAAATAATACAATAGACCAGATAGATTTAATTGATTTTTATAAGACATTCTATCCAAAAACAGCAGATTACACTTCCTTCTCAAGTGCGCATGGAACATTCTCCAGGATAGATCATATCTTGGGTCACAAATGAAGCCTCAGTAAATTTTAAAAAATTGAAATCATATCAAGTATCTTTTCTGACCACAACGTTATGAGATTAAAAATGAATTACAGGGAAACAAATGTAAAAAACACAAACATATGGAGGCTAAACAATACGTTACTAAATATCTAAGAGATCACTGAAGAAAACAAAAAGTACCTATAGACAAATGACAATGAAGACACGAAGATCCAAAACGTAAGGGATGTAGCAAAAACACTTCTAAGAGAGAAGTTTATAGCTATACAAGCCTACCTCAATAAACAAGAAAAATCTCAAATAAAAAATCTAACCTTACAAGTAAAGGTACTAGAGAAAGAAGAACAAACAAAACCCAAAGTTAGCTGGAGGAAAGAAATCGTGAAGATCAGATCAGAAATAAATGAAATAGAAACAAAAAAAAAACAATGGTAAAGATCAATAAAGCTAATAGCTGGTTCTCTGAGAAGATAAAATTGATATACCATTAGACAGACTCATCAAGAAAAGCAGGGAGATGACTCAAATCAATAAAATTTGAAATGGAAAAGGAGAAGTTACAACAGACAACACAGAAATACAAAGCAGCCTAAGAGACTTCTACAAGCAGCTCTATGCCAATAAAATGGACAACCTGGAAGAAATGGACAAATTCTTAGAAAGGTATAACCTTCCAAGACCGAAACAGAAAGAAACAGAAAATATGAACAGACCAATAACAAGTAATTAAATTGAAACTGTGGTTAAAAATCTCCCAACAGACAAACGCCTAGGACCAGATGGCTTCACAGGTGAATTCTATCAAACATTTAGAGAAGAGCTAACACCCATCCTTCTCAAACTCTTCCAAAAAATTACAGAGGAAGTAACACTCCCAAACTCATTCTATGAGGCCACAATCACCCTGATACCAAAACCAGACAAGGATGTCACAAAGAAAGAAAACTACAGGCCAATATCACTGATGAACATAGATGCAAAAATCCTCAACAAAATACTAGCAAACAGAATCCAACAGAACATTAAAAGGATCATACACCATGATCAAGTGGGGTTTATTCCAGGAATGCAAGGATTCTTCAATATACACAAATCAATCAACGTGATACACCATATTAACAAATTGAAGGAGAAAAACCATATGATCATCTCAATAGATGCAGAGAAAGCTTTCGACAAAATTCAACACCCATTTACGATAAAAACCCTGCAGAAAGTAGGCATAGAGGGAAAGTACCTCAACATAATAAAGGCCATATACAACAAACCCACAGCAAACATCATTCTCAATGGTGAACAACTGAAAACGTTTCCTCTATGATCAGGAATGAGAAAAGGATATCTACTCTCACCACTATTATTCAACATAATTTTGGAAGTCCTAGCCACGGCAATCAGAGAAGAAAAAGAAATAAAAGGAATACAAATTGAAAAAGAAGTAAAACTGTCACTGTTTACAGATGACATGATGCTATACATAAAGAATCCCAAAAATGCCACCAGAAAACTACAAGAGATAATCAATGAATTTGGTAACGTTACAGGAAACAAAATTAATGCACAGAAATCTCTTGCATTCCTATACACTAATGATGAAAAATCTGAAAGAGAAATTATGGAAACACTCCCATTTACCATTGCAACAAAAAGAAGAAAATACCTAGGAATAAACCTACCTAGGGAGACAAAAGAACTGTATGCAGAAAATTAAAAGACACTGATGAAAGAAATTAAAGATGATACCAACAGGTGGAAAGATATACCATGTTCTTGGATTGGAAGAATCAATATTGTGAAAATGACTATACTACCCAAAGCAATCTACAGATTCAATGCAATCCCTGTCAAATTACCAATGGCATTTTTTACGGAACTAGAACAAATCATCTTAAAATATGTATGCAGACACAAAAGACCCTGAATAACAAAAGTAGTCTTGAGGGAAAAAAGCAGAGCTGGAGGAAGCAGACTCCCTGACTTCAGACTATACTACAAAGCTATAGTAATCAAGACAATATGGCACTGGTACAGAAACAGAAACATAGATCAATGGAACAACATAGAAAGCCCAGAGGTAAACCCACGCACTTATGGTCAAACAATCTATGACAAAGGAGGCAAAGATATACAGTGGAGAAAAGACAGTCTCTTCAATAAGTGGTGCTGGGAAAACTGGACAGCCACATGTAAAATAATGAAATTGGAACACTCCCTAACACCATAGACAAAAATAAACTCAAAATGGACTAGGGACCTAAATGTAAGTCCAGACACTATAAAACTCTTAGAGAAAAACATAGGAACAACATTCTTTGACATAAATCACAGCAAGATCTTTTTTGATCCACCTCCTAGAGTAATGGAAATAAAAACAAATGGGACTTAATGAAACTTCAAAGTTTTTGCACAGCAAAGGAAACCATAAACCAGATGAAAAGACAACCCTCAGAATGGGAGAAAATATTTGACAACGAATCAATGGACAAAGGATTAATCTCCAAAATATATAAACAGCTTATGCAGCTCAATATTAAAGAAACAACCGAATACAAAAATGGGCAGAAGACCTAAATAGACGTTTCTCCAAAGAAGACATACAGTTGGCCAAGAAGCATATGAAAAGCTGCTCAACATCACTAATTATTAGAGAAATGCAAACTACAATGAGGTATCACCTCACACCAGTTATAATGGGCATAATCAGAAAATCTACAAACAGCAAATGCTGGAGAGGATGTGGAGAAAACGGAACCCTCTTGCACTGTTGGAGGGAATATAAATTGATACAGCCACTATGGAGAACAGTGTGGAGGTTCCTTAAAAATCTAAAAATAGAATTTACCATATGTTCCATCAATCCCACTACTGAGCTTATACCCAGAGAAAACCATAATTCTAAAAGATACATGCACCTCAATGTTCATTGCATCACTATTTATAATAGCCAGCTCATGGAAGCAACCTAAATGCCCAACGAGAGATGAATGGATAAAGAAGATGTGGTACACATATACAATGGAATATTACTCAGCCATAAAAATAATGAAATTTAGTCATTTCTCAAGACGTGGATGGATCTAGAGACTGTCACACAGAGTGAAGTAAGTCAGAAAGAGAAAAACAATTATCGTATATTAACACATGTATGTGGAACCAAGAAAAATGGTAGAGATGAACTGGTTTGCAGGGCAGGACTTGAGACACAAATTTAGAGAACAAACGTATAGACGCCAAGGGGGGGAAACCATGGTGAGGTGGGGATGGTGGTGTGCTGAATTGGGCCATTGGGATTGACATGCATACACTGAAGTGTATAAAATTGATAATTAATAAGAACCTGCAGTATTAAAAAAAACAACTAATACTAAACTTTCTTTGGGTTATTTGTATGGAAATATGTTAATATAAATGTTTCAGACATAACATAACATTTCTAAAAACCTTATATTTTCTGGTATAATGTTATAAGTCATAATTCTAGTTATTACTTTAAAATGTATATCTCAGAAATAACTAAATTTCCTTATCAATTGCATTATTATTAAATTTCACCAAATCTTTAACCATGGTCTTTTTTAAGTCTTTTGTCATTTACAGACAGTTCTGGGTGTACTCTGATGCTTTTGCAAAAATGTTCCTATAAAAGGGTTTCTTCTTCAATGAATTCATGCAAAAGACTCTGACAAGTACAGCTTTCTGGTCACTGACTATACTGCTGAACTGAATGAATAAGCATTTTCAGAACTCTAATGGAAAACTGATGAATTCATAAAAGTGCTGACAAAAGATCAAGATGAAAAAAAAATTAATTACATGGGACTGAGTGAACTGATGAGGATGATTGTAATTTTTGTGACTTTCTGTTTGAATAAAAAAATCCCACAAGGACTCAGAGGCAAAAAATGTACAAATCAATTTTCACTGCAGAGTAAAGGAGCTGTTACAGTGGAGGATTACTGGACTGAATGTTAATATTATGACATAGCATGAGTGTGCTTCATGTTTGATAATTGCAATCATTGTTTCTTTTGTTGGGGTCATCCATTTACAACGCTTGGTGTCAGTTTATTTATCTCTTATAAAAATAAAATACAGTGTGTGTGTGTGTGTGTGTGTGAATAATTAAAGCAATTATTCAAATAGACAGTCACAGCTTAGCATGAATAATGTTTTTTTAATAATAAAATCAATCCCTAAAAGTTTGAAGAAAAAAACCTTTTATATTATGAAGATATCTCATATTTATGTTTTATCTCAAAGAGCAATAAAAGAGACATTACTTGTTTAAATAAATAAATGAATAAATAACCTGAAAATGGATTAAAGACCTAAATGTACGGCCAGAGACTATAAAACTCTTAGAGGAAAACATGGGCAGAACACTCTGTGACATAAATCACAGCAAGATCCTTTTTGACCCACTTCCTAGAGAAATGGAAATAAAAACATAAATAAAAAATGGGACCTAAAGAAACTTAAAAGCTTTTGCACAGCAAAGGAAACCATAAACAAGAAAAAAGGCAACCCTCAGAATGGGAGAAAATATTTGAAAATGAAGCAACAGACAAAGAATTAATCTCCAAATTTTACAAGCAGCTCATGCAGCTCAATATCAAAAAAACAAAAGTCCCAATCCAAAAATGGGCAGAATACCTAAACAGACATTTCTCCAAAGTTATACAGACTGCTAAGAAACACATGAAAGACTCCTCAATATCACCAATCATTAGAGAAATGATTGTACATTTCTCTACAAAATCAGAAGTACAATGAGGTATCACCTCACACCAGTCAGAATGGCCACCATCAAAAATCTACAAAGTGGGAGGGAGAGACAAGATGGCGGAAGAGTAAGTCACGGAGATTACCTTCCTCCCCAGAGATACACCAGAAATACATCCACACGTCGAACAACTCCTGCAGAAAACCTGCTGAACACTGGCAGAAGACCTCAGACCTCCCAAAAGGCAAGAAACTCCTCACGTACCTGGGTAGGGCAAATAAAAAGAAAGAAAAAACAGAGACAGAAGGATAGGGATGAGACCGGCACCAGGGGGAGGGAGCTGTGAAGCAGGAAAGGTTTCCACACACTGAAAAGCCCCTTCACAGGTGGAGACTGCGGGTGGCGGAGAGGGGAAGCTTCAAAGCCGCGGAGGAGAGCACAGCAACAGGGGCGCAGAGGGCAAAGCAGAGAGATTCCCGCAAGGAGAATCGGCGCTGACCAGCACTCACCAGCCTGAGAGGCTTGTCTGCTCCACTGCCGGGGTGGGCGTGGCTGGGAGCTGAGGCTCAGGCTTCGGTCAGAGCGCAGGGAGAGGACTGGGGTGGGTGGCGTGAACACAGCCTG